>PQWD01001111.1:0-46314 GCA_019425675.1 Leucinodes orbonalis
TTGTTTGAATATCGAAAGGTTATTGAAAGGTTTCAAGTCATATATCCTCGAATTGTAATCATTTGTGGTAATCGAAATACAACACATATATCCATAATGTAAATGAAAATAGCAACATAGACGAGTAGATTTAAAACCAAATAATTACAAGGCTTTCAAATTTAATAAATCATCTAAAGGGAACATGATTAAGCAAGGGCCTTTAATCATTGTTTTATACCAACATACGTAAGCCCGTATTCTACAACGAGACTCAAGCGTTAAGATTTACTTAAACAGAGTTAGAAAGGGATAGCTCTATTTAACTCTATTTAGTAAGGTCAATCTTACATGTTTAATTTTAGTTTATACATTACTTCAACAAACCGTAACAGTACAGAACTGGACTTAGGACCTCAACCGAAATAGTATAATTTTCTATAATCTCCACACTTGTAAATAGCAATTATATAGTATATTACACCCGGTCTCTGCTAATTATTATGAGTTCATGTCGCTCTCAGCACCCGGAATCAATGATAGTATCTATAAATAATGTAGATACGTCATCCGTGCTCTCAAAAACGAACGCCGAAGAGAGTACAGTTTTTGTACTCTTTTGTTTAGGTAAATGTGTTCGAAATTTGAAATATGTGTATGTGAGCATATCACGAATCCATACTTTTTACAATCATCATTGCCGGAATACAGAAAATTTTAGCATAAGCCACTACTGCCAGAAATCGTCAAAATTTTAATAATAATCGAGGGTATAATTAAGCTAGTATGTTATCAATGCTTGCGAAAGGTCGTTGGTTGGATGAGGAAAGCGGAGGACCGGGATATCTGGCGCAAAATGGGGAGACCTATGTCCAGCAGTGGACTGCGATAGGTTGAATAGGAATGTTATCAATTGTTCCTTGGTTATGCTAAGCGGGAAGACATGTGCCTGCAGTGGACTATCATAGGCTCATCTTAATAATTATGTTCATGATGATATCAGGTTTTAGACACAAAATTAACAACATACCACTAAATTGGCTTGAGATTTTATATTAGATCAGGCTAATATATGTTGTACATTACTAGGTTTGCAGTTTATTATTTTTTAAGTATAGTATTAGTATATTTATAAGATTTGGTTTTGAGGGATATACACATAATGCATTCTTAATAAATAAAACTCCGATTTAAAATTAGCAAAGCCTTTAAGTTGAATGGTAGACCTTTGCCTTAGAGTTAAATGTTATATACAGATTGTTATTCGAATGAGGTAATTCGATTTTTCTGGTTCTATTATAAATGGCAACTCTTTTTTACGTCATTCGTCCATAGGACGGTCAGTTCGCTCACCTGGTGGTAAGTGATATGCTAACGAAAATAGAAGCCGTGTTGAAGGAATTGAAGAAATCAATAACAATAGATAGTCATTATCTTCCGTCAACACTGCCCTGCGCACGTCACCCGAGACGATAGATGTTAGGTCTCCTCATCCGATTCGGTTATACCCTTATTTTATACCAATATTTTTATTATTATTTGAAACGGTTCATAGGTCATAATTTGCAATTTGACTACAAACTTTTCCTTGAAAAGTGTGATGTCTTTATTTACGTTATCTTCAAATGTCTATGGAATAATGAAACATTTCTATGCAAGTTCCGATATAGAAACATAATATTTTGCAAAAACAAACTTGTTATGACCAAAACTAAAAGTGTTCCTTGGTACTTACAAGATTAATGGTATTGATAAACATTTAATTGGCCACATAACACCCAATTAGTGATGAATTTGTTATTCAAATACAATGTGAATGACTTGATAAGTATTATAAGAGTGCTTCTAAATCATATGAATATATTTAAGATACACAGACAGGATTATTTATTCAGTAGCTATCTACTAAGCCGCCATATTCTTTAGGTCAATAATTTCTTTTTTATTCAAATTTCGCTTTCATGACGCATGGTTTGGATACCAATCAACTTATGTTTCATAGTGTAAGTTATTTGTGAACTGAAACTAAAGGTCATTGTCGAATACCTACATATAACCGTAATATAATTTATTTTTTATTTTATCTTCTATAGATTGACATTTGACCGCCATCACACCTGATGGTAAGTGATGATGCGGCCGAGGATGGATCATGCCTGCCTAGAACAAGCCTATTCACTCTTGCCTTGAAGACGGCCAGGTTGAACGCTCAGGGAACACAAGGAGGCAACGAGCTCCATTCTTTATAGTTAAAATAAAAGGTCTCAAAGCGTAGAGTTATTTCACAGTAAGTTGATAAAGTAGAAATGTTTTAGATAACCTTACATCATCATCATCTAGTTGTTGAGTCGAGACAGACAACGATAATAAGTTAACATCGTTGCCTAACTGAAAATAAAAATGGGACCTAAAATTGCCGCTTCTAGTGAATTATTGTCCATCGCGTCCATATTGTCTTCAAAGTGCATGCTCTGCAAACCACAATAGCCTCATCAATCAGGAAAAAACATCAGAGGCAGATGCAAAGGGCAATGCATTCGGTCTTTTTCAATATTTATAAAGTTGACCTTTCGGCACGAATGGTTACTCAATGAAATATTTTAATGTACCACTAAGCACAATATAGCAGGAACAATGACTCATAAACATTGAACGTATCAACGCATAATGCTGGCCGCGATGAAATAAAACTTTATTTATTTCAATTATGGGTATAACACATACATTAATTTATTATTACGGTTTGTACTTTAGTCGGCACACGACTTGATAAGAATAAAATATGAGGTGTGCCGGTTTTATTACTCTCTCGTTGTAATAAATGCGTTATCGCTTGTCGATTAAGAAAACGACTTTAAAAGTCACGTGTTTTTAAAATACACATGTTAATCTTCTGAAATTTGTAATTATGTAGTATCTCGCTGTATCATATCATGAAGGTACTTATAGTAGCTATATTTATATATGTCCCTGTACTCAATCCAGCTACATTGGCTCTTCTGACAATCTGCCGGAAAACACTCATGATCTTTTTATTCTCAACATGCACTGGACTAACGTAACAGATGACGATTGGTGACCCTTAAATCATAAAAGTATTTGGGAGACGCCTATTCCAACATCGGACTGTACGGCTAAAACGATGATGTCATGATTATCGCAGTCCGCTAGACATAGGTCTCCCCGATCTGCACCACATATCTTGATCTTTCTCATTCAGCCTCCACCAGTGACCTTTCGCAAATCAGGCCATCTGGCTGCAGGGTTTCCTACGTTACGGTTGCCAAGACGCGGTTTCTACTCCAGAACTTGTCTCCTCCAACTGTTATTG
Organism: Leucinodes orbonalis; assembly: GCA_019425675.1. NCBI lineage: Eukaryota > Metazoa > Arthropoda > Insecta > Lepidoptera > Crambidae > Leucinodes > Leucinodes orbonalis. The sequence continues at coordinate 3,311 of PQWD01001111.1, forward strand.
GCTAATATATAATTAATTAAAATTTTATCATGGATATTTTCTACAATTATTTATTATCAACATATCAGGCACAAAACGTCCATGAAAAGAAAATTATTGGGAGATACCTATACTCGGTTTCCAGAAAAAAACACAATATTGGGAAATGAAAAATAACGCACTTGTACATATAAGTTTAATAAGTTTTTTTTTATTTTCATATTTTACCATAAGCATATAGACTTTCAATTAAGACTTAAAATCATGTCAAATCAAAACAACAAGACAATATCTAGACATTTTCATGCGTTTTACGCGTTACTATTGAATGAACCAGTCTTATCCTTATTACATATTAAAGCCATCCCAAAGCAATAAACAAAACATTTTTGAATTATTCCCTAGCATCGTCCCGCCTTGTCACGGAAGTATTCAATTATTAAAACGCGAGAGGTGCGTCGAAGCAGTTGTTACATGAATAATAAAATCCAAGAATACACGTGAAACAGTAAAGAAACTGCAAGGTGCAACACAATAGAGGTTAAAAGCAACACTGTATCTTATACGCGTTGACAATGTGCATTGTGCCTTATGGGTTTTACTATACAGGGCGCCGCAATTTTGACGCGATAAATTACTCAGTACATCAAAATATTATTGAAATATACACTAAGATTCATAGCCTTCTACTTCTTATTTAAGCGAGAAGCTTGTAATATGTTTATAACCAATAAAAACATATTATATAGGTATTTTTTTTATATAAACATACTTATTGCATTAAATCACCCGGACTAATACTGATATACTCGTATGTATGCACACAAATGTTTGTGATTTCCGGGAGCAAACCCGGAACCTTGGTGTAGTACGGTGCTTGTTTTAAATAAATCATTTTGTCAACTCATCAAAAATATTTATGACAGAATTACTTACTTATGCAGTTAAGAATGCATGAACAAATAAACATTTTATGAGACCCGGTAGAATAAGGTCCTATGTCCGAAGCGGGTTACGGAAGAGTTTTAATATTGTTCCAACGGAGAGCAGCCAGTTACGCGTAATGTAATCCCGCGGGATTACGTTTCCTTTTTTATAATCATTTATAATGGTTGTAGAACGCGTAATTTAAAGCAATCATTAAACAAAATTTAATCAAAAGAGTGAATAATTTTTCGATTTGTCTAATAATGGCATTGATTTTGTTTATATTTTTTTATGAACATATATTTTACAATAACAGCTTCATAGAAATTATTTAAACCTTTGACCGCTGGGATTCCTTAGAAAATCAATTGTTTCCGTTCGGACAGCGGCAGATAAAGGGTTAATTGATCTGGGTTTCAAAATGCTATTATTGTATTATGGATTGTTATTATATATCATGATTCATATATTAATTTGGCAATACCTAAAAGGTCCTCAGTCGTGAAGTGAGAAAAAAAATATTCCATTTTATTTGTGAACCTAATACCATAAGGCCATTCCGTTTGTTTCAATAGAGTTGGAATAAAGAGGGAAATTATCATAATAATTAAATACCCTACTATAAAGCTGTATACTTAAACATCACAAATAACTATTCATAATAACCGAATGTCACTATACAATCCAAGCATACTCGTATTTGAATTCCTTAATAATGCATCCGACTAGGCCCAAGTCGCATGTTTGCTAGTGATGCACTGCATTGGTATATCAGATTCGAAACTAGTATATACTTAACAAATATCCGATGCTGAGATATTGCAAACTGTTAAAAAGTATGATTGCAATATACATGTTGTGAAATTATTTATTTCAGGCATACTTACAAAGGCACTACATTCTCGTTATTCGCTATAGGTACCAAAAGTAAATAAACTTTTGGGTGTTCCTATGATTAATATGTATGTATTTAAAAATATACAAGTATGTATCAATTATTTAATACCCTAACTACATTATGGGGTTAGATGGCGCTGTGAATGTCAGTAGATATTTATTTAGTATTTGTTTTAGCTGTTTGAAAATTAATTACGAATATTATGAATGTTATCTTGCGAAAGGTCGCTGGTGAAAGCTGGATGAGAAAAGCGGAGGACCGGGATATCTGGCCCAAAATGGGGGCGACTTATGTCCAGCAGTGGACTGCAATAGGTTGAAGAGAGAGAGAGATTATGAATGAATGTTGTATCAATTAAAAATTATATGGAATTAATGCGTCATCCTTACACGACATGAATGTGTTACGAACCTAGAGGTGTTATGTCTGAAAGATCGCTTTGTATATCTGGGTTCATATTGAATGTAAGTTAACAAAGTTAATTTTGTTAGAAATAAAGTTATCAGTATGTTTTCTGTTTTTAGTTGGTGTGTAGCATTAAATATTACAATCTCCTTGGGTAAATCTCTGTCTCTGTCTGAGGATTTTTTTATTAGTTGATATCAATAGACTTCAAAAATGCATAGAAATAAGTCTAGAAACTAAAAACTGATATTGTAATATCAAGTGATCATTTTTTTTATTAAGTTAATATGTATGTGCGTTGAAATAAATTATTTGTTGAGTCAAATAACCTAAAATATAAAAAGTATCGAAAATGCACCTAAACCAATATGTCTATTTTTATACGAAGTAATTCGTTACATCCCTAACATTTACATATGAATGTGATTCGCCGCACATCTCACTACATTATGTTATGTTAACGACTTCTTATTCATTTGAAACGTCACCAATGTTTATGGTAAACAAGAGTGTAGAACAATAAACTGTAGCGTAGGTGGATAGAACTACAGAAAACCGTTAGGGCTCCCCCTAACGCTTATAATCTTGAAGCAATAAAGTCGACAATCGCTTTGACTATCAAAGTGTTAGTTAAGCCAAAGCTCTTATATCGCATCTTCACAGTGAATCAGCTATTTCAGACTAATTAAAGACAAACAATGTTTGATGGGTGCCCATCTTCGTAAGTAAAAGTTAAAAGTCTGGGTTGTATGTATCTTATTTAATGTAATAGAATTCCGTAGATTAGAAAACTCTTGTGGTATCATTTTGATATCCATAATTTTATTTTGTACTATTTTGCATAAAGCAAAAAATTAAATCTATAATTATTTATGTTTTGCTTAATATAAATAATTATAGATTTTAAACAAGGAAAGAAAGAAAGAAAAATATATATGAACACGACGATGGTAGACGTGAAAACCCACCGATTTGCATTTGGGCCACGTAGTAAAAGATGATTCGTTTCTTAACCTAGCCATAGCGATGATAGAATCTTATTTTTATGCAAGCAGGAATACTTTATTTTACTGAAACTCTTCATTTTCAATGCAGAACTGGCAAACTATTATCATGTACATTTACAAAATTAATTAATATTTAGTAAATTATTCTCTACACGCTTCTCTTCTGAAAGTAATATTCTTAGTCTACAGCTAATGTTTTCATGGTCTTCACTAATGAAATATTTTATTATTTATTCATAACAATTGTAGCACCATCAATGATAACAATAAATTTTGCTAAAAATTAAAGTATCCATGTAAATTAAGTTAATATAATAGAAAAATCGATAAACATTAAATATGGTTTCGCAAATATATAACATGTTTGAGTTAAATTCAAAATTTAATATAAACATTTAAATTGAAAATAGTGCTTCAGTGGTTTTGGTCTGTGTGTAAGAAGTAACCGAAAAAAAACAGTATAGTATTTATTTTAAAACAATGATATTTCGTTCGTTATAAAACTCTAGTATAGTTCTAGACAACGCTTGTAAAATCCAATAAAATAGTGGTTGCTTTTCCCAAATCCTCGTTTATGAAACCGTTTCTCAAAAGGAGTCAACAAAACCATCCACTTTTCCAATAAGAAATGTAGGGTTTTTATAAATTGTGCACAGGGTAAATTAACTCTTCTCAGTGTTGACGGCGGTGAGGCGGGGTCAGTGATCTCGCAGGTGTATGTTTTAATCTTAAGCTGAGGCGAATTAGAATAGCTTTTTGGTATAATATAATTTATACTTATAATTGAAACAAATTTGTTTAATGTTTATAAAATTATATTGTCAGATATGACAATATAAGTGTTTAGTACAAACGATCTATTACAATGTTTATAAGAATACTACCTTCTATTTTTCTCTTTGACCTATCGCAGTTCACTGTTGGACATATATCTCCCCATTTTCACCAGATATTCCGGTTTTCTTATCAAGCATCCACACACATTTTCGCAGTTATAAATAAGTGTTTATTTTATTTATGTAATTTTATTCATAAAACATTATCTCATTATTACAATGTGAAGGAAGAGGTTAAATCTCTTAAGCTAACAGTTTACTGGAGTGACCCTTTTAGCATTTGCGCTTTTTGCACTTTTGACTCGATTCCGACAAAATATTTTTTAGAGATACCTATAACAAATTGTTACTGTATTTACTAACTGAGATTCACCTATAGTTGTATTCTTTTTGAAGTTGTTTTTTTTTTCGACAATGTATTCCAGTATTGTTGATTATCTTAAATAAATATTTAGCTAGGGCAAGTACACAGCCAATTACGCCATCAAGCACAGCATAAAGCTAATCTCAAAAGGCAATATTATTGGATAACCTTTCTATTTAATATATAATTAGCCTTGGTCATCCATTACTTTTTATCTGTCTAGTATAGATATGACACGTCTACTCGAAGATGAAATTTCATCTAAACTAAATTAGTAAACTTATCTAATAACGATATTGAGAAAACGAAATTTAGTATTAGGAGTAAATTACATGAAGATTCTTGTCCTGTTTTCATTTAACAGACCCTTATAGCTTTTAGAACACAGAAAGCATTGGAGTCTTATCCTGTTAAAAGCTGAAAATTTTCAAATCCACCAAAATTTTTGGAAACTTTTAAATTTAAATATAAGAATATACCTTTAATACATTATATACCACATATTGGTTTCATAGTGGAGAAGTCGAAGTACCCTAGAATATGTTTATTCTTATCTAACGTTCCTCATCATTGTTACATTTTTATATCAAAAAAAAAAGGCATTGCCAAATGGAAATCCAATACATTTTCTCATTTAATTGAAAGCTAATACGAAAATCTTCTAATACCATTACAATCAGGTGTTTCTCAAAGCAATTATTTATTTCTTAATTTAATAATCACTGGCACCTATTTTCTATTAGTTAACTCCATAGTTTTCCATGTGAAATGTTTAACATGCTAGTTTAATAAAAGGGCGGGTGCCCGTATCCGATAGACAAGCCGCAGATAACATCGCATACATAAACACGGATAAAACCGCGCGCCAATTGGCTGATACCCTTTCATACACCAATTGTCCTTTATTGAAAACCCTTGAACAAGCCCAAGTAGAAATGAGCCAGTTTAATTGAATTTAAGTGTTCTCGAATGAAAGGGTGCTGAGCATTTAAATGTAACGCGGGTAGCAGTAAAAGCACTGTAACGCGTAAAGTTATGGATGAGCGCAAATAAAAGCTAATTTAAAAGTTAAATCTTAATAAATTTACTTTTATACAGCTATTAAATTTGTTAGTAAGTTGAAACACAACTTGTGCCTTAGATCTTATGATTGTATTGTTTGATTCAGTTTAAATCTTAAGCGGATTATTTGTCGAGCTTACATCTTTTTTATTTTTGTATCGACATAGTATCAAAATATATGCAATAAAATGTAGTATAAATAATGAGCGTCAGTGGCAATGAGCGTCGGCGACTAATTGGTTTGGATTTAACCTTGTAATGGAGGTGCAGATTCAAATCCCGCCTGTACCAGTCTTTTAAAATTTTCTGAATTATATGTTCGTTTATCCGCCGCTCTTACGGTAGAGGAAATCATCGTGAGGAAACCTACGCACACCTACGAAGAGTTTCAAAGGCATGAAATCGTCCAAGCCGCACTGCACTGGGCCTGCGTAAACGTCCAAGGCATATACACTATTTACGGGTAGGCTCGTACCCCTCGGTGGTAACATACAATGAGTTTATGGTGAGGTAAGTCACACAAATCTGTTAGCAATTAAAAATACCGTTAAAAATTAACTGTCAATTTTTTCCGGCTACTTTCAAAGATCCATCATCTGCAGAATAATCTAGATTTGAAAAAACATAAATGATCACTGATGATTCAAAAGTGATATGATTCAAATTGCCCTTAATACATATTTTTTTCCAAAATAATTTAGATCTTTAGGTTGGTATTGTCACGTGTTGTTTACTTTTATGATTATACTTTATCTTTTTTTCATATAAATTTATATAGATTTATTCAAGCTTAGATAGTCATTTATTATACTCATAAACACTGTCTAGACGTAAATATTTACGCCAATTCTTCCTTCACATTACAGGAAGGTAAAAGAATATCAACTTTTATGCCCCGCTTACAGAGAAGAAATAAATTGCCCTTAATAATATGGCACCAGATATTAATACTTGATTTTTAATATCGAGTAATTGAAAACTGAAAACCTGTTGTAAAATTATATCCCTTTCAAGGTAGAAACCATTACGTATAATTAATATTTCAATGGTAATGAGACTGATATGTATCATTAGGTATCATCTTTGTAAAAACGTACAATTCATTTCAATACAAAATAATGAAGTGTGTAAGGTTGGACGGTTCCGCGGAATTGTAATTAACCTTTACCGGCGTAAGTATATACAATTATTACTTTATTTACAAAATAACTAAATAAAAATCTTGTTGTGTTGCGTGAAATACAAAACATTATCATAAGTATAGAATGGAGATTTTTATATCGAAGGCAATAGCAGACGGTTTAACAGATGTTAAGTCAAACGCCATCCTTGGCTATTTTTAATTCGAATGAGTTACGAGAGCTTTGCCAAACTTAAAAAAGGAGGTGGAAGAGTTTTAGAGCTATCAGTAACATTATACACCCAGCAAAAAACAAAGCTCGCGTTTTTTCCTTTTTTTATGTTTTATCACTGTTGGCCGCAGATGTTCTTTGGCGATTCACCGGGCCAGCTTGTTTCACGCTGGTATACATGAGTCTAAGTTGTCAGTCATATAGAGCCAACGCATTATAGCCAAAGCATGGTCCTTCTACACTTAAAAATTGTATTTAATTCCTGGGCGTGAGTACTTCCGACACTTTTTTCTGTTTACTCAATTTAAACTCGTCTTTCACATTCGTCGTCAGATATTTTAATTATACGCAACGTTTTTTCACGAGCGGCCTTGAGAAAGTCATTGGTCCATCTGGCCGGAGGGCGTCCTACGCTACACTATCTAAGGCTTTATCTTTATTTGAGATGTAGCAGCTCAAACGGCTGTCAGTCCTGCGACATATAGGTGATCGGTAACTTTAGCTTTCTACCGAATAACATAATTTCTCATTTTATTTCTTGCTCCATTGCCCGTTGAATCCAGTTTGTTCCTTTTGTTTAATAAAGAAGCAAAATCATAAAACAAATCAAACATCAATATACATAATATGCAACATCAATATTCTTCACACCTTAAGCTTTTCTGAATATTTATCGAGTCTTAATTCAAAATCAGTAGTCACTTAACCTATAACCAGTGCACTTAATACTTTAAGATAGCTCTTTCATCCAGCCCATCCATCTTCGCTTTACAAGTCCAATTCGAAATTCATAAACAAACGCGCATCAATTTAAAATACGAGGCATCTATCTTACGATATGTATCAGTGAGAAATAGTAATGGCCTTTTAAGAATAATTAGCATCCTATTTTGTTTAGGTGCGTCGTTCCATCGTGTGGATGAAATCGTTTAATATGAACTCGGCTAGTGGTGGACGCCCTGCGTGTTACAATCAATTATTTTACTAGATGAGACAACATGCGTGGACTTTGCCAAGTATTGGATAGCACATAAGTAAAAATTCTTCATTTTAAATTAAGTTCGTTATTTTTATTTTTACCAGCAGAGTTAGGCGGTAGGTATATACATTAATTTAAATTGCAAATTGCGTTAACTTTAGTAAATATTGGAAACCATGTTCGTTCTTATCAAAAATAATCACTGTATGATGTTTTGGTTAGGAGCGCTGGTATTCGTCGAAATCAAAAATAACATACGTCATGCTTCATTTCAACAGTCATCCGTTCCACTGTTTGACATTTTCTATCGGCTTTTTGCGGAGACCTTTCAATCAACAGCGACACTTATACTTATAAGACAGAAACACTACATTTCCTATTGCATTCCTTTTATATTGTCCTTTCCAAGAACGAGTGAATAAGATGATAACATATTTCAGTCACCCATCCCTGATTAACTATTTCGATAATTGCTTGTTTTGCGCGTTTGTCAACTAAACTAGACGTCATAATTTTTATGAGAGAATTTAAATAAAAATATACTTATTCGATGTTAGTACACTGACATAAGTAATATGTGATAGTATTCCATAATGCAATATAGATTGCCATCTCTTTATTAGTTTATCTGCTCATATATAATATCCTAATGTAATCTTCAAACGGGCTTTTTGTTTTCATAAAATAATTTTAGCCACGTAAAATGGTAACCATTTTACGTGGCTAAAAGGTTGAATAGCACCGTTTCTATTTAAACTTTTGGTCTGCTAAATAAATATTCCTTTAATTTTACTCTGAATCTCCTGACCTTTGTCGGTCAGCCTACACCAAAGATTTTTCATAAGTCGTTGGTTCATCAGGCAGCGTATCAGACGCGACGCTTCCACGCAGTTTTCACTTCAAAACTTAGTTTCAAAAGTTCTGATATATGAGCGTCATAATGTGCTAATTTCAATCATCGTATCGATAGCTTAGTTTAGCGCAAAAGTAATAGTAGCTTTGTAAATTGCAACAAATATCTTTTCTATCGATATTTTATATCGATAGTATTGATATTGAATATTAGTTGATGTATCTTATAAATTCTGTGAGACTTTTATCTTGATAACGAGTATTATAAATATTTGTTGTGATAAATAATAAGCGTTGCGTAAAATATCCACTGACATTCACACAGCGCAATCTATACTCAAACTTCGTCAACTTGCCAGGTGCGTCTGTCGATACTTGTACAAGATGACGTCATAGTGCAATCGCGCGTGTCATCCGCATGTCACTTTGACAGCGACCGGGCAGTCAGCTGTCGATTAAACGTCAATAACGTCGGATGCGTCGACCCGGGACGCGTCACGTGAGCCATACATGACACGTTGGTCAGAGATGACTTTTTTAATATAACCATGTAGCTATTTTGTAGAGCCGTTTTTATAACGATTAATTAATATGGTCAGCTTGTAATAACATTTAAGTCTGTGATAATATAGAAAATGTTGTGGAACCACTGTTTAATTTCAAATTAATGTAGAGAACTTTAGTATACTATAGTATCCTAATAATAGAAGACATTTTCAAAGCAATGATGTGAATAAAACGACTAGCATGCTCACCCGATGGTAAACAATACGCATGCTTATAAGTTATTATAAAATGTAGGTTTAAAGAAAACCAATTACTATAAATTGTTATTTCTATTTTTGTTAATGTCACCTGAAACGTCGGATTTAGGTCTCTTGTTAACTCTTTGACCCCAATGACGCCTTGAGGCGCCAGACCAGACACAGATTTTCTATTGTGTCTAAATTCCCGGAAAAAATATTATGTATGTATATTATTTTGAAAATTTAAAAACGAAATTCAGTTATTATCATTAGAAACGGTTATTCAATTAATTCACTGATTTAAAAACTAGCTAACATGAAATAATAAACCTAACAACGCTTACTGAAACTGAAGATTTAGTTTAGAAAAAACTCTATAAAGAAATTTTCCAATTTTTTAAATTCAGTAATGCTAATCACTAACATACGGTCAGGATCTTTTAGAACTGAAACCAATCCTAAAGTTAACCGTTACAAAGAAATATGCACCAACAAAACTTGAAGAGTTTTATAAAATTCACTGGTCGAATAAAAAGAAACTCTACAGATATGTTCTTAAAGTAGATACTGCATTAGAAAATTCCACCGAAGAAGTGCGTTATGTTTATTTTGCAAAATCCAATTTTTGCTGACATCTCATTGTCAAATGTGGGGTGCTTACTACAAAAGTGTCCAAGTGATACTGAGATCAAGAATGACGGCTAATCTTGAGAGTATTTGATGGATTGACGTTATGATAGTTTTTAGACACAAAGTCGGAATTAAGATATCTCTTTATTATTGTGCTTTCAGTTTTCCATTTCCATGATTGTATAAGAGTAATTACTCCTACAGTTATTTCTTGATCTTTCATAATGCAAGCGATTTATTAAATATGTAGGTACGTCTTATGTATTAACGAAACTTTTTTTTAATAGGTTGAAATATTCACGAAGAACATTTTTTCAATTTTTGAATTTTTAAATTCTGGTTTATTAGCACGCGTTTTTATAGACGGATGATTAACAAACAGTGCTATAGTTTTTGAAGAAGTTGATTTAAAATGTTTAATATAGATTTCTTAATCTAATAAGAACTTTAAATCGAGGTGGTTTAATTTGTACCTACCAATAATTTCACTTCACTGTCTCCGTGGTCTACTGGACACAGCGTTCAGCTTTGATCGCTGCTCTACCCGGGGTAAGTTAGTTCGAATCCCGCGTCCATGTCCATTTGTGAGATTTTCAAAGTTAGGTAAGGACATTGCTGGCTGTATAACCTAACTTCCCGAAAAGAATATGCCGTGCTTCAGATGACATGTTAAACCGTCGGTTCCGTTACAATCTTAGAATGGTAGTCGTTAACACCGCATTGGGCCCGTGTGGTAGGTTACGGCATAATTTCCCCATAGCCATGCGGTGCGGGAAGGCCTGTGCCCCGCAGTGCGCTGTTATAGGCTGATGATGATGATGATAAATAATTTAAAATTCAAAAGTTACTTGGAAGATAAATGGTTGTAACTTAAACATGAAAATTACAAACATCTCTTGAGTTAAGTACAAAAGCTAGTAGTGCACATACAATTCTTTGAAAACTTGTGAAAGTTACTTCAGTCGTACTTAAGAATAGTCACGTACAAAGTCCCCGTGAGATAATATGAAGAAAACCAGCCTCAAGCCTACAATTCAGGTCAGAAGTTTAAACATTAATTAAGAATCCCATTAGTACACAAGATGGTGTGAGGTAGTTTACAGTTTTAAGACGGATTTAAATGTGGCCCCGTGCGTTACTTGAGGCGTAACTCTTTAATAATTTTAAGGGAACAAGTCAAATTTTAGCCGTCAACACTTTATTTTTAGTGTACGTATATAGCGAGTTTCTTTTTTTAAGTGAAAACAAACATTTTATGCAGTTTCAGCACTTTTTAGACAGGTTTTTGTTTTAAATTTGTAGGGTTCGTGTGTCAACATGTCTGTCTTTCTGTCTGTATGTCACAGCCACTTTTCTCCGAAACTATGAGAACTTCATTTTTGAAACTATGAAAGTATATGTATTCTGTGAACCGCATTAATATTTTCATAAGAAATTTAAAAACTAACTATATACTATATTTTTTTGGTAGTTCTAATACTTTAAACTAAAACTCAGATTATGTGTGCAGCTTATTATGCAAAGATATTGGGAAATTTATGGATGTTTATGGATCTGCTAGGGATCAGTCCGTATGGAAGTCATTAGATGATGCCCTCATTCAATAGTGCATAAGTATATAGTACAATAAAATGACGATTATAATCCAAGCTTGACCAAGTACTAGAGGTAGGTAGGAACTACTCGGTAGATAGGGAGGCTACGAGGGATTAACAGATCCATTAATAGATAAGCTGTTCGGCATCTCGTTGACGTGAAGAAATAAATAAATGATTGCGCTACTAAAAGATAAAAAAACTCTTCATCTTAAAACAGCAGTAGTACTAATTGAGTGTATAAACTTTCACACAAGCCATCTTAATATTATCTCAAAGTTGAAATCTAATCTAACCGTTGATATTTTTTATAGCAGTTGCATGTTATAACACTCGAGTTTCACATATAACAAACTACTGTTTATCAAATATAGCTAGAAATTAAACGGGACCACACGTGATTTAAATAATTTAGCTATTTATCGATGTCAGATATGGTCTTTTGCCGCCACAGTAGATATAATTCAAATCAGTAGTTGATTTACATAAAAGCCGATGGAAACGGTCGATGGGCATGACCACTTTTCACTTGGAGTCTTAATTATTAAGATTCGTTCAGTCCAACGGAGCGTGGTTGAACACTTCTTCCCAATTTCATGGCTACAAACCTCTTATAGAGCGTCGGTGGCTCAATGGTGTGGACTGTCGCCTTCCTACCGAGGGGGCTGAGATTCAAATCCCGACACGTACCAATGTGTTTTCGAATTTTCGAAAAAATATGTACGTTATCCGACGCTCTTACGGTAAAGGCAAACATCGTGAGGAAACCTTCATGCACGTCTGCGAAGAGATTCGAAGGTTGTGTGTGAAGTCGTCCAATCCGCACTGGGCCCGCGTGGACGACTAAGCCTAATCAACTATACGGGTAGGCTCTGCCCCTCGGTGGGGACGTTTAATGAGCTGATGATGGTAACCTCTTATGTCATGATAGTAAAAAATGGCATGATAGATGTCCCTCTGCAGAGACAAGCTATAATAATAAAGCAAAATCCTTTTTTATATTATTATTTGATTTAAGAATATGAGAAATTAATTAAAATTTTGATAACTTATAAAACCTCTTATATCTTTTGACTCCATTTTGATAGTTGTTTGCATAAATACGAATTATGTACCGAATTACCTGCTTGGTGTATTTTAACATGATATTTTAAAGTCGTCTACAAACATATCTAAAAAAATACTTCTTTTCTATAACTTAAAAAGAATCATTTTCAATGTGTGTAATGTGTTTTATTGACTCTCACCTACTTCATTTTTCCGAGACTTGATTGTAACATTATACGACACAATATACATTTTATTTTTATTTGCCGATTCACAAATGCTGTTATAACGGTCAATATGTACTGATTGGTGATATTAGTTTTACTACTGTTGGTTAAAATAATAACTCTTGACTGAAAGCAGTCTACACCTATTATTTCGGGTACCATTAAACCAGCTTCGTAATTAGATGGTCTTAGCTAATAGGGACACAGGTGCAAAATAAAGTTTGAATAAATTTTATACCCCGTTATATTGCGAATTGAAAGTATCGTGAGCATTTTAATTGCAAGTGTTTTTTTTTATTGTTGATAATGGCTACCGCAATTCAGAGACGTATCGTCTTCATTAATTATTTATTGCTGAAGATTTTTTTCAACCGGGATCTTAAACGGGTTTCGTTATAATATAATGTATATATTTATTTAAACTGCAAAATAAAACATTAGTTTACATTTCTAAATACCTAAAACCATTTACGTAAATTTTATGTTAATATTAATAAATTAACTGTAAAAAAACAATCTTAACAATTTCTTTGTTAGCGGTTTTTTAACTATGTTCCTTATTTCCTTTTTTAATCATGTTTCATTATAATCTGGTAATATTGTATTTTAATTTGGGGTTATTTACTATGTGATTTGGGTAACCCCAAGAACGTCGTAAGCTTTATCATTTATAAGTTAATTGTAATAAATCGTATGAGTGAAATTCAATATTTGTTTCCTATTCAACCTATCGCAGTCCACTGCTGGACATAGGTCTCCCCCATTTCGCGCCAGATATCCCGGTTTATAACCAGACATACCTTTGCAAAGTCCGTCGTACCGCGTAAGCTTATTCTAGTCCATGGTAATTTCCAAGTATGAGTACGTATGATACTGTTTACTGGAATCTTTTAATAGCGCTCTGGGGACTGAAGCCCCATTTCGTGAGATTTATGATCTTTTCCGAGATCATATTGGCTGTAAACCGATTTAAATCTTTTTGATTTATTGTCACTGCAAAAGTTTTAAACATCATTCGCATTTGTTACGATTTTTTCTCTTATAAGTATTTTTGCTTTTTTTTATAAAAAATAGAGGATGAAATAGTTGTTTCATTCTTAAACTACGAATCTTAAGCCTACTGTATGACCATAAAGTTCTCGCTAAATAGTTTTCTAGCGAAGTGAGATCCTCACAAAGTAATAATAATTATAATTCGTTTATTTGAACCAGAAAGAAGAACATAATTATTGTTATTTACAAAGTTGGTCGATAAATTAACAATTATGTTTTGCTGCCGGTACTTAAAATAGGATTTACCTGTGCGATGAGTACCGGCTACCTTCCATTGATACATTATAATTATCAAACGTTGTACAAAGTAGTTGTTCTAGCAAAATAGAATTAACTAATATTAATTACTTGCTTTTGCCCGCGGCTTCGCTCGCATTAAATTCGGGATAACACGGTACTTTCATTTATCACTATACATAGGATTTCCCCTCCCTCCAACTTTAAAGGTTTCGGGGTCAATTTCAGATTTTTTTAGCAAAATATATGTTATAGTGAGCTAACCTTAAAAGATAGACATATGCTGTCGTGGACTTTTTTGTAGACCTTTAAGAGAAGAACAATACTCTCATACATAACTTTTGTGAAACTTTAACCGTTTACTCAGCGTACGCAGCGGAAGCTCCAAGTATAAAAAATACCCCCGATTTTGAAACATTCTTCATTGCTGCTCCGCTTCTATTACTCGTAACGTGATGATATATATAGCCTATAGCCTTCCTCGATAAATAAGCTATCTAATACTGAAAGAATTTTTCAAATCGAACCAGTAGTTCCTGAGATTAGCGCGTTCAAACAAACAAACGCTTCAGCTTTATATATTAGTAAGTATAAATAACTGATATTGTGTCGAACCTGCTTATCGGTGTGAGTTCAGTGTGTGTGTGTGTGTGCGTGTGCATGTGTGTGTGCGTGTGCGTGTGTGTGTCCTTGTGTGCGTGTTCGCTTCATTTACTTATTTTAATTAAATGTTCAGTTTCATCATACGAAAGTTTTATGAGGTATTCAGTTAATATCTTTTTAAATTCATATTTGTTTTTCCAGTTCACATTAAGTAATTTATTTATTTTATTAAGCAAATATGTGCCTAAAAAATAGTAACAGCGCTGGCTGAACGTCGTCTTACTGATGTTGCTACGAGAAATTCTGAAAGTTCTCATTGATCGCGTTGTATTTAAAGAAACAGGAAATTTGTTGCTCTCCGAATATTGTTTCAGTACAATTTGTAATATAAAAAGTTGTTGGACTGTAAGAACTTCACAGTATTCAAAGAGTTCTTTTGTTGGAAACCGAAATGGTTTTCCCGTAGCCACCTTCAGCACAGCTCTTTGCGCACGCTCAAGCTTAATCAAAATATGTTTATGGGCACCACCCCAGGACAATATACAATAACCAATCAAGGACTGACATAACGCAAAGTAGGCAGTTTTTAGGATATGAGGCTCTGCAACTATTCGTAATTGTTTGAAAACGTAAATAAGCTTGCGGATTCTATTGGATAGCAATTGGATGTGTGGTTTAAAAGTTAACGTTTCGTCTAGAACAATGCCTAAATATCGAATAGAAGAGACTCTTTGTAGTAATGGGCAATTACAGTTATCGCGATGTATAGTATGGTTATGGGCAGTAATATTATATCTAGAACAATCGAGCAGTTTGGTCTTACTTATACTAAAAAGCAGATACTTCGATTTTTCTACATTCCGTGAGAGAGTATTTTCCGTTAACCAGTTCATAACTTTCGAAAACCCTAACTAAGTGTCAAAACAAAGACCTTGAAATTATTGAGGTTTAAAATTGTTAAATACTGTCAATGTATTATTTTACTGGTTACTTATTTCTTAGTTTGGATATTTTGAGAATACACAAAAGAATGAGATATACTGTGATGGTAATGCTTAGATCGCATTTAGATATCGAAATTTCTAGCAATAAAGTAAAATAATAATGTGCATTTGTTTGTAATTGGTAAAAACTTATATGTCCAATTTAAATACGAAACAATTATATTATAATGTATATCTACATAGGTAATGGCATTGGACAGCTATTGCGTGCGCTCCCCAAACTTTTTGCAACAAAACCAAAAATCAGCATACCAATAAAAAATTCACCGACAAATCAGCTAAAAGAAAACTTAAACGAGTAATTACTGTGCTTAACCAATTTGACGGCGCAACGGCCCCCTGCAATACCGGAAATTTATTTTAAATTTCTCCAACAATGGAGAGATCGGCTTCAGATAATTGTGGAAGAACTCCGTGACTGACGTCGAAATAAATCCACCAATGAACGGTTAATGATAGCCTGGTTAACCCTCGAGCGGCTCTTGGGTTTTGCAGCAAACTTTGACTAAGACCTTGATGACACAAGGCTTTTATTTCGTAATAAATTCTCAATTAATTAGTTAGCTCACCTGATAATTAATAGATTACTGTATAAAAGGTCTCTCCTAGATGATCTCAAAGTGAGAATACAGAATAGATGCTACGTTATTATTAAGTCCTATGAAGGAAAACAGGCAAGGATGACATTCCATACAAGCCACACGGTCTATTTCTCATACGGCCTGTCTCATGAACCATTTACTTACAAATCCAAAACAAAGAAAAAAAATATTTATTCACTTATCTGAAAGACAAAGAAAAAGGCAAAACGACAGAGCTGTTTGTTAAAAAATAAATCTTTTTTTTTTGGATAATTCCTTAATTTGTTTAGTGTCTATTGCATTGTTCATCAACACAAAGCTGTCAGCTTAATGGAAGATACTTACCAAACTAATCAGACTACAATAATAAAATTCCGTTGCTTTTATAATAGCCGTCGTATGCGGGATAAAAATTAAGCATAATTCAAAAATTAAGCATAATTCCGTGAAGCCACATTTTCAACTGACGACCCCTACTTAATTAAAGGGTTAAGAAACACTCGATGATTCCCGGCCAGTGTAGGCGCAATCAGCAATCTTCAATTGGGATTCGCATGACTCTTGCCACTTACCGACGAGCGTAAGCAAATAAAGATATTCGCCGAAAACGCAGGGTTGCTACTCGCGGGTTTGTTTTTAGTATAGCTTCATCAAGTATTTTCCTTTAGCTTTCTTATGTACAAATAAATAGTGCATATTTTTAATATATATACGTTCAAAATGGTGAAACTCAATCTATTATCGTTCTCAAATGGCTTTTTGAATGGTGACCTGAAAATTTTGTTTCGAGTCCTTCCGTGCTTCAAATAATACGTTCAGCAGTTGATTTTTAATGATGATTAAACTGTCTATGACAATTCACTGCTCGACTTAGGGTCTTATTTATTTATTAAATTTTACCATAATCTCCACGCTTGGCAAGCTAGTTGGAAGCTGCAGTACTTATAAACGATTACATTTAATGAACAATTGATGCATTTCTCTGCTCAATTCTTTTCTTTAAGTTAAGAAACCTGCGGGAAGAGTAATGGGTAGTATTGTAATCTGGCACGATGTTAACTTAATGATTACGATGCTTTATAATTTTAAAATCATATGTAAACTGCTTCGCACTTATTACTGTAAAATAGTAATAAGCAAAACCTGTAGGAGAGGTGCTTTTAGGCCTCGATAACCTCACTTACTTGGTGAGATACTACATATGTTAGTGTTGTTTTATGCCAATTTTCTATGCGACCATGGTATTACTCCGATGAAGTAGACTCATTCGTCTTGAAACCTGGCTGTTCTGCACATTAAAAAAGTAAAGTTTTTGAGGGCAGTTCAGTAAACGTAACAAACCAAACCCATTGTTCCTTTTCCATTACTAATTTGTTATAAAGAACTTACTAATTTGGAAAGAACAATAAATATGATTATATTTCGCTATTCGTCGTAGCCCTAAAAGCTCAAGCCAAATTTACGACGACCATCCGAATGCATCCGACATCGAAATTAGATCGTCGTGATCAAGTTAAGTGAATACAAACGAGTGTAACATCAACAGGTCGGTTTATATATTTATTCGACGGCAGTTGCCTTCCGATCTGGAGATGCAGGTTCAAATCCCGCCACATACAATGTGTTTTCGATTTTTTCAAATAATATGTAAGATTCTCCGACTCTCCTACGTTGCAGGAAAACATCGTGAGGAAACCGGCGCACGCCTGCGAAGAGATTCACAGTTTGTTCGTGAAGTCAGCCAATCCGCACTGGGCCTGCGAGGACGACAGAGGTCTATATACGGGTAGGCTCGTGCCCCTCTGTGGGGACATTAAATGAGCAATGATGATGATGGGCTTATAAGCCGACTAATATTTTCTACTGAATGGATACCTTTCCAAACAGTATAGCTGCATTCATGGGGGATCGGAGTAACCCATAACGCCGCCACCCAGTGCAAAGTGTCAGCTGTTAACAACTACCCTATAGCAGCATCCGTGTGAAAAGGTAAAAGATAGCAGCCGGAACTAACGGCTTTGCCCAACCATTCCCACATTTGCTTTACGTATGCTATGGATTACATATAAATAAAATAGTGTCTTTTTTAAATATTAAAATATTTTTTTCTTTTATCATATTATGAAATTATACGGATACAATGTAACAATGTTAAACATTTTTGTCTGTCTGTCCGTAGGATGCCTGTCTGTCTGTTTGTTCCGGGTAATCTCTGAATCGGCTGGATGGATTTGGACAGGACTTTTTTTGGCAGGTAGCTAATATAATAAGGAAAAACATAGGCTACTTTTATTTCAGACAATTCTTTGATTTTGAAAAAAAAGAATGTTTTACAGCGCGGTGAATTTTAGGTTATGTTCTACTGCGAGAGAATATCTCATATCACGGGTAATATCGCCGAGAACAGCTAGTCGTAAATAAAACACCGGCTGTTATTTAATCAAGTCCTCCCTCTTTATTGTAATAGAGTACCAATCGTCCATGTGACTTTTACATAAGGCGACAGACGACTGCGTACCAAGCACCGGTGATCGCTCACTGTTCATTATCCGTGCCATATAAACAAATTATCCGTAACGTAATACCAGACATTTAATATTCGATTCGTATAATACACATTACAATCACAATCGGGACAGGAAGCCGGTAAACCGATTATGTTGATCGCTCGTCAGTCGCATGACATTTACATTGTTCACAATCGATTAGGAGCGAGATATCGATGTTTCGATTTTTATCTAACGGTACTCGAGGTGTGTCATGTGAATGTGATCGCAACAAAAAATGACAGTAGGAAGACCGATTTATTGGAGCAATTGGCAGCTTAATGAAGTAGTAATAAGGATTCAATTCATTCATAATGAATCGAGCCAGTTTTGGTCAATTTTAGGAAACAAACATATTGGTTATTAGAGACTTGTTACCCTAAAAGTTAACTTATCTATTTGTCGTCTAGGTAACGGACGCAGGGTTGAATAAAAATGCTATCTGTATTTATTGGTTTCCTTCAATCAAACACTAAGTACCTCTAAATACATCGACAACCCGTCTGGTGTAAGGTTAAGTCGTCGCTATTACACCAAGGGTTCCGAGTTCGATCCCGGGCAATACAAACAATGTGTGCATCAACATGTCTGTTTGTATTGGTCCGGGTGTTTTCTTTATATTCTGTATGTATTTTCAAAAAGAATGTATCCACATTGAAGGCTAATGATTAGTTTGGGGTCAAATGGCGCTGTGTGAATGACAGGATAAATTATCATTAACCAGTGACTGTTACATTTTATGACTTCACAATACAAATGTGTGTCCAATCAATCTACATTATAAGAGTCCATTTATATATTGCCAACACCCAATTAATCACATTCAAACTCATGCAAATGGAACATTTAAATGATAACATTAGTAATTTCCTGTATATTTCACAGTTGAACGGGCACGCACAATTGACCGTGGCAAAGGTCGCCCATCAGTCGTCGGCCATTTCCAATTCTAAAACAAGAGGATCAAATAAAAGCGGATAAATTGCGGTCCTCGGCGCGCCGAGATCGCGGCTATGATAAAGCCAAAGCGACTGGAACAATAACCGATGCACTTCCTCTGACAATGGTCACCTTAGTGTTGCATCCGTCGGTTAGCTATCGAAATACAAGGGAGAAATTTAATGTGTATTTTTTATGGTACTTGTATGTTTCACACAAAATTCATTAGCCATCTCACACACACGCTTAGGCCTTAGTCGTCCACGCGGGCCCAGTGCGTATTGGACGACTTCACACACAACCTTTGAATCACTTCGCAGGCGTGCATGAAGGTTTCCTCACGATGTTTTCCTTCACCGTAAGAGCGTCGGATAACGTACATATAATTTCGAAAATTCGAAAACACATTGGTACGTGGCAGGATCTGAACCTCAGCACTCCCGGTAGGAGGGCGACAGTCCACGTATGAAGAAATTACTCGTACTTTATGAGATGTAAAGTTTAAAAAATATAAATAAATGGAATGTTGATTTGCGAAGTGATACTTTGTTGCTAACTGTATAGATATTTGTTTAATAACTTTTGATTAACCAAAGAGGCACCATTTTTAATACTATATAAATTTATTCAACAGATGATGAAGGCAATTGTAGGGCCTAAAATATATTATTTGTATTTTAAGAACTCTCTTTACTGTAACAACCCGTGACAGCTTACTGCTGAACTTAAGGAATACTTTGATCTTTCTCAAAATTACTTTGTTTTAAAACTAAAGCTAAGGTTGACAAACCGCCGAAAAGCCGATGAGGCTCTGGCGACTGCCTAAATACATTACACGAGACTTACATTGGCCGTATCCATAAATAGTATGGTTGAAGCAGTAGCACCTAACCTCGTTCTGCAACCTGCACAACACAAATTCTGTATGGATGTTTGTTGGAACTATCATATTAAGTATGATTTTAAATATATATTTTTTTTGTAACTCAAAATGAGTACATATATATAAAGATACATTTATATTTTGTTAGAATAGGATAGTATTATTTAGGTTAAGGCGATCATTATTGAAGAGTTCTTAAGCTCTCAATATTAAGTATCCGTTGTTTATTTCATTGGGATTATACAGTTAGATCAATTATAAATTCGCGCTAAAGTATATTTACACTAATTTTATATTATATTACGCTTATTATTTATTACAATAAATACTTCTCGATACAATTTTGAATTCTTTTTAATATCAGTGTTAATTTTTTTCACGTAATATTAAGTTTAAGAACCTTAAAATGAAGTTATATTAATTCTCTAAAATCATTCTCCTGGGTTAGAATGAATGCTTCAGGTTTGCCCTTGACAATACTTAAATAAATTGCAATGTGAACATCACTAGCCACAATAAACGGCTGGCAAGCACCGCGGCACAGTAATTTATACAACGGCTCGAGATCGCATCGATACGGCTCGCTAAACCGATCAATAATCGTAGAAAGTGATAAGGGCACCGATGGGATACTATCAAATTGAAACGTCAGCAGAGCGCAATCAAACTTGTTGCAAATTATTACAGCAGCCCTAAATTGTTCAACCTCTATCAGAAGTGAGCAACTTGAGTTCTGAATCAATAGTTATGTTACTAAAATATATGTAAAAAGTCTTCCATGCCATATACGATAAAGACAACGCTATAGTATATATCTAAGTAATTGAACTTCTTACTTATTTACACGAATTATCTAGCTGAAAACAAAATTGCATACAAATTTGTGTTATGTATTACGCATACATAAACACATTTCATTTAATGAAACGAAAGTACTAATGGAAAACTTGCGAAAGATTGCTAGTAGGCTGAATGGGAAATGTTGAGTGCCGGTATATCTAGCGCAGAATAGAGTTTTCCTATATCCAGGAGTACACTGATTTAGGATGAGACAATTTCCAATTGTGAGCGAATACTGTCTTCGTGAGCGAATACTATCTTCCTGAGCGAATACTTTCTATATATTTTAATCCCAAAAGGCCCATAGAGCAATCAAGCCGCAAAGATATACTATATTTTTATACCTAATTTTAGGTAAAGGTTTAAGATAATTTTATTTCTCATTTAAGTTATCATATACACCTAACTTTGTTGAGGGAAAACCAAGTGTACTCATTATATCTTCATATGAATGAGAATCACGAGCAGATGTTATTTTTTGGGATACTGCGACAGTGGCTTGGCGCAGACTACTTTAATTATTGTCAAATTTTACTTAAATCATATGCTTAAATATTCTATATCCTCCTCTGAATTGTCTAAGTAAGTATCCACCACAGTGTTTTGGCTAGTTATCACGCGAAATAAAACTGCTATTTTGTTTGTTTGTGTTTCAGGAAGAGGGGCTGTAGTAAGGAGACCAGGCATCTGTCATGACGGGTGTTCTGTCATAGGCAGAACAGTTGTATTACAAGACCTAATCCTTAATCTTACGTACCCTTAGTTGAAACTTGCTGAGCAACTAACGAGGCTCTGGCGACCTGTAAACAAACAGACGAAGTTACTGAGATCATCTGTGCATTTAAAATTACAAGTCAACTACGAATTTGTCGAAAGCCAAAACAAAATGTATATTAAATAATAAAATGAATATCATAAGTAAAATTAAAAATATATATATAAAGTCTTCAATTCCACCAGTTTCAATGTATGTTTATAATCATGCGGATCTTATAAATAGAGCTACGTCGGTGGCCGCCAACAGGTGCAAAGGAAATTAAAGAAGACGTCAAACGTAATTGAACAAATATTTACCACGGTTGTTTAATACTATCTGTGCATCGGCGATAGTTCTTTGAAGCAATTAATTCTTTTTTTTTATGTATTCAAACTTTTTGCTCAATATAATTGTGTACAAAGGTGAACTTAATGCCAAGTGGCATTCTCTACCATCTAACCTTTGGGCATGCAAAACGAGTAAAAATGGAGCAGCGAGAAAAAAATTAAACAATTGTTAATTGTTTATTAATTGTTTGTTTAGATATATGTATGACTATCCCAAATATATATATTTTTTCAAACAAAAAGAGACTCAAAAGTACAAAAGCATTTAATAATAAAAAAAGATATTAATCCAATAATTTGAAAAACTATCTATTATAAATATGTTATATTGAAATTCATTTCAATTATTTTCCTGTCCGAACAGAACGACTAAGGCTCGCCCAAAGTGGCGGGGTGAGTCTTTCAGCCTGGGTTTTCAGGATGCTGTTGTGACTGTCACGTCACCTGCTTATAAGTTATGCTGTCTTTTTGCGGATTACAGCATCAAAACCATCCGTTCTGTATTCAGCAAACATCGCCGATGCACTACAGAAGCCACAATATCATCACAAAGATATAACATTACGCATACACTATTTATTACAATGAAATTTTAAATACATTCCAAACTGTAAAATAAGTACTCATCAAAAGCTAACTGTATTGAACGATGTATACTTACAAATACGAACCGGCCGAAATACGCCTTAGACAAACAGCCACGATTTGCTATTCCGCTGCGTAGCTTGTTCAAATCTAATATTTGTGTTTGTCACTAAAGACAAACTGTGCGTGCTTCGTATTGCTCGTGCCAGTCACTGTGCTAACATAGGCCTTAAATGACATACAAGTTTCTAGATAACTTGGATCGTTATGAGCGTACTGATGTACAAGTATCCCACAGGATATCATTAAAAACATTAACCAAATTTGTACCTTATATAAAATCTAACTATAGGTTGCTGGTGGGGGCTAGATAAGGGAAGTGGAGAACTGGGAAATCTGGCACAAAATTGTATATAATGTCTAGCAGTTGCAGTCCCGGTTGAAGAGAAAGGTAGAAGGGTATCACCGTTCACCGGCCAGTTCAGTGGTTCGTCTTGGGATAATTTATTTGCACTTAAGATTTACGGGAGTTACCGCCATCTCTTAAAACATTCATCATCATCAGCTCATTAAACGTCCCCACCGAGGGGCACGAGCCTACCCGTATAGGGTGATTAGGCCTTAGTCGTCCACGCGGGCCCAGTGCGGATTGGACGACTTCACACACAACCTTCGAATCTCTTCGCAGGCGTGCATGAAGGTTTCCTCACGATGATCTTAAAACATTGTTACAATAATATTACTTCGTCTTTTCTGGTACAAAAATGCTGACGTTTCCTTATAACAATATTGTTTTAAGATTGTGGTTACCCACCTAGTGTCAAAATACAAAATTGTAATTAAGATTCATATAGAACACTTTTTAATGTAATATACTGATTCTGACTGTTTTATTATACTGAGATGAAGTTATTTATGCTTTTCGTGATAAAAGCTAAACCATATCACATAGTAACAAGTATGAGCGTATTTCAGCCATGAAATTTTGTTTGTCAGTGCTGAAAAATACCTTTCTTATATTTTCTAAGTGCAGCATACATATACATGAGTTACCCGTTACAGACCACCCGTACAAACATTACGTATGTAAAAGTTGTTTTTGTTTTGAAAATCGAATTCCAACTCGTATTTGACCAGCACTTCACAGAGTTGACTAGCAAAAAAACACTTTGATGGAATGTAGCAGATTTGACTTTCAGAGGCTTCATCAGCTGTTGCTTATCCAAACTTTTTATGTTACGGACTCTTTTTCACTTATCAATTTAAGTACTCGTACAGTGTATTAAATAAACTTTTTTGTTACCGTAAGGCTTCCAATGATCACAGGACATTGGCGAACGCAAAAAGCAGTTGCATCGTTTTACCAACTTTGCTCAGAGCCGCTTGGCAACTAAAAAGTTTATTTTATTCACGTTAACATCGAGTTTATGTTAAAATTCGTAGTGTAATGGAAACAATGCATAATGCATTGGGTTCGTTTGACACAATGACATATGGAGTAAGTTTTGTTTGACGTTAGGTTAAGGGCACGACTTCGAATTGCAATTGCTTCGATATTATAATGGGAGCCCTGAAGTGCATTTTTTATTTGTACCTTTTTACGTTTACGGCTATCATTTAAATAACGGTAAGATTATCTTGAATTTAATATCAAAATTTTGTTTTGTTATTAATAAAAATTAATAAAAATGTTAAAGTTAAGAATACATAACCTTTTTCAAAGGTAATTAGTCTCCACTATTAAGCCTTCATGCGACCATTAAAATCATTATAAAGAAAAAATATGTAGGTATTTCAATAAAATTGAATATTCGCGACGTATTTCCCTAATCAAAATTCTTCACAAACAATTTACCATTTTTTATTCAATTTATTATCATCGATATCCGATGCCAATGTTCGGTTAAAGTGGACGATGGGCTTGCGCATAATTGGACCTCCTTTTTGCGCACGGGCCGAATACAAAATGACCTCGGTAATAATTCCGTTTTTTTTAATATCAACGGACACTTCTTTCTATTTTGCGTTTTAAAACAGCGTTGCAGCAACTTTTATGGATGTTTCTTTTACACATAACTTGTCGCAGCCGAAAATCAGACTTGGACGGAATTAGTAATGGAATTTGTTGTTCGCATCGACATTATTATATCCATAACGTAATGCGGGAAGCAAGTTGGGTGCACTCTGAACGTAAATTATTCTCGTTTTGTTCGATGAAGTCACCGTTCATGGGTTTAAAATGTATAATATGTACTCGGTTTTTAAATAAACATTAACTTAATCGTTGTCCCGTTTATAAAAATGAACAAAGATCTGTTATACTCGATATTTTGCTGTATATAGTAAATATGAACTTCCTAACTAGTTTAGTAGATTAACGTGAAAATACAGCCAGGCTTTTGGGCTAGTCGCCTCGTTCCTTGTTCACTGATTGGAGACACTTTTTTAACTATTTAACTTTCGTTTTCATCGCAACCAATTACTTGTGGTTCTTTTTACTATGATTATTTATATTTGTGATCCCTAAGAGATATGCCATTTAATGAAGCAACTTACTAAAATATAAGCAACGCAGGTGATACCAGTGGTATCTCCGTTGTTTCTCTTCCACGTTTTTAAATACAGTCAATTGTTCACTCACTAATATCATAAAGGCGAAGTATTGTCAGTGTGTATGTTTGTTACTCCTTGAGGTCTAAATGGCTGAAGTGATTTTAGGTAAAAAATGAGTTAGCTGTACCTTGTATTAACCCATAGTCTCGAGTAACAACGCACAGTATATATCATCATTGGTCTCCGCATTATATTGACGCTGTCAAAGGAATGACACATTACATTCTATAGATACACATCACCAGTATTATTTAGAGCATTACAATCCTAAGATATGGTCTACACATCACAGTATAGAAACAATGTGTGGGACCGCAAGGGGGCGTGACCCTCGCGTGGGCAGCGCGTCGGTGGACAATGTTTAACAGATCACCCCGATATGACCAAATATTGAACCGAGATGCTATCGTAATTATAATGTTCTTTTATTGGTATTTACACAAGTATAGTCGTGTGACGTTATCTCAAGTGTGATCAACGTATGATGATGGGAATGAGTACGGAGCTTTTTATATTAAATGTGGAATGCGTTGCTTGAATGGATATATCTGTGAAGTAATGGGCAATTAATCTGGTATGTTTGCAATATGTCATTGCGATATAATGGTGTTGTCTAGTTTTTAATACTTGTGTAAAATTTACAAATTTTAAAAGGGTTTATCTAATACTGTTATTTTCAAGTTTATTTTGAGTAGGTATTCATTCCCCAAGAGACTTCCTGTTTGAGAAGGCCTCTGTAGTACAGACTGGTTGATTGATTTGTAATTAATTATGTTAATTATCAAGTATCTAACAAAATCAAATTCGGAAACTCATTCATGAATTCAATGTGCTTCATCCTATGTTCAAGATTAACACCAAATAAGGCATTGCTAAACGCTGATCTATTCAATGTTAATAAAAAAAGGTAAGTAAAATAGGCAATTATTACCTTTTACAGTAACAAGACTTTAACGAGCACCTTTTTAGTTGTCTAATATTAAACCTTTGTTGTAGTGGTCCAAGACCTAAACTACAAACTCTAGTGGTTCTTCCTGGTATGAATATCGGTATGGGCAGATGTATTGGGGAAGCACATTTTGGTATATCGATAAAAACAGCGACTTCAACACCAGGAACCCTGGGGTCGATATCCGTGCAGTACAAACTTTAGTTTGCATCTTCTTAAGGTCTGTATCTGGGTGGATGTTTCAACACGTATGTATTTACGAAGAAGTCTACAACTTTATTATCCGTTGTTAAGTACCCATAGGACAAGCTTCTCTCGCTAAAGTTGGAGCTAGTCGGCGCTGTATGAATGAAAGTGGATATATTTTATGCCCTCTCTATTACTAATCATGACTGCCAAATTTTTATTTATCCGATGTTTAGTACCCATAGTGCAAGCTCCTCGCTAAAATCATCTTTTATATGAACCCTAATGTTAAATGCACTCGCATCTTAAATACAGTTGAAAAGAATGCCTCACAACATTCGCAGCCCGTGAAGATCCAGCGCTCACACGTATGAACTTCGTCACGACGTCGGCTAATTAAGGGGAACACGACACAGGAGCAGCGTGTCATGGCTGCCCCGAGATCATGACATCATGACTGTTGGGGTAGCAAATGAGAGCTATTAGTTTACGCCACACACGGAATCCGGTCGGCTCTTACATCGTGTCTTGCTCCGGCGATATATAAGCAGTAGCGGTGGTGGAATTGTACTTTATTTTTAAAAAAATATATAGCTTGTGTATACCCAGCATATTTCATTTGATTTTGACAATATTAACAATTGTAATGAAAGTTTCTTTTTACACAATATAGAAATGTGTGTTGAGGCATCCCCGGGAGACGTGTAGCAATAGATTTTCTATCGTGTCTCGAATCTCGATTCAACACAGTTTGAGCGAAAGTCAAATTTGGAGTAAAGCCTATTGGGTACTTTTGTGATAAACAAAGAGTCATAATATATACCTATAAATTTTTTATTTTCTTGGCTCGTTCACAATGGAAATTGTGTAGCTTTAAATATGCGAAATTTACGGTTACGAAATATACGAATTTTTTATAACGGTAAGGTATGTGTGTAGAAAAACTGCTGGTTGAATGTAGAAGTACCCGTATAAGTACTACCAAATTGGTATATGTTATGTATTAAATGTTCTTGTAATATTTTATTTTATCATATGTTTTTATAAAACAGTTGGCTAAATTGATCAAAGGTAAATTATTATAGTTGCATAAAAAATCTTATACTGACTGAACAATAGAAAAGCTTTGTTAAACGTATGTTTTTTGGAGAAGCCCTAATAAATAGGGGGTTAACAGTAGTAATAATAATTTTTCATGTCCCGCGACCATCACCTAAGATAACAGAAGTTAGATATCTTATACCCCTGCAATTTCGCTAGCTGTCTTTATGGAAGATTTATGGTACTGCGAAGAATACAGTTGACTCAGTCTCAAGGCAATCACCAAGTGAAAGTGACTACTTTTTCTTATTAAAATACAAGTCTTTTATTTCTATTTTATTATTCATATTGAATTTTAATTATACATATTATAATTAAAATATATAAAATAAAAAATATTTTAATACAAGATACTCGTACAATCAGAAAGTATTTTTAATGCCTTTTTTCTAGGATAAAAATTATTTGGTAAGAAATTAATTATTTTTCATTTTAACGCGTCCGCTTGCAAATGAAACTATCAGTTATTCTTACAACGTCTAGCAATTTGCTATGTGAAATCATACTGGCTTATTTAAGTCTCTTCAATAAAATATGTGCAAAAGAATTTTTGATGACTGCCGGTTTCATATAAATTATTTGTGTCATATCTCTACGCAAAAATAAAGTTACAAAGTACCAAATGATATGGTTTGTGAAATTACTCAAACTCTTGTTGCAGATTCGTGGGTAGAAGACCGTGAATGGACAGACGGAGATGTATGTGTTATTTCTTTGTAAGCTATTAAATAGTATATTATTTAACTACGAGTATATTCTCCAGGAGATAGTATTTCTATAGTTACAGTACAGTTGAAAGAAAATGTGTGTGTATGTGACAAGAGCTTACTACCAGTTTGTTACACATTTAATTGTAACGATTAATGAATCTACAATAATCCAGGTAATTCGATTAGATTACATTATAATTTCATTCTATGAGGTTAAAATACTTTTTCTGTTGTTAAATAGGTTGCACACAGCGCGACCTTGCCCAAATTGGCTAGCAAGGATCATGGACTATGTACTTAACAACGCATGAACATACTTATTGTTTAGGGAAATATATGAACATATACAAAGAAATAGTAGATTAATGCATATACAAGAACTGCCCAGAATAGAACCCTGGAACCTTTGTACCACATGACTTTATTGGAATGCGTGAATCATGACCACAAATTGACATTAAATGCTACCTTCATAAAGGTTGGCTTTACATTTTATACACCCATAACTCAAGTCGCTAGTTACCGACGTCACAAATCTTTACAGTGAAATTTGATAGATCTAGACATGTTATGATCTCTTCTCATAACACAGCCATTCTATGATTTTACGACTACTTGGTTATGACAAAATCTTTCGTCATCTGTGGCATTCACTATAGAGTTATTGTCAGAAACGAATACTTAAAAGTTCTATATATTCATACTTCATTAAAAAAAGTTCCATTTACTGACACTTTCTAGTCGTAAATGTATGAAATAAAGGTTGTTTATATATATCCATAATCACAATGTAAATAAATAATTATAAAATATCTACTAAATTCACAGCGCCATCTAGCCCCAAGTTAAGCGTTAAGCCTGTATTAATGGGTACTAATCTTAACTCTATAATATCTTAACTCGAAAAGCTATTGTTTCACTGCCGGTTTAAGGACATAAGTAAACTTCATGGCGACCTGTTGACTTTTTATCAGTAAATGTAAAACTTAACATTCATATTTTTAACCCAAAAGTAAAGTACACCCAACATTATTTCAAATGATCGACCCTAATCCACATATAACGAATGTAAACCACAATATAGGGCATTAATCCAACCCATTTGATCTATCAGTTAAATATTAAAAGGGCAACGAAATTCAAGCAGCGTTTAGTCTCATAACGGATTCAGTAATTTGCCCATACGTCACTTTATGGTCGTTTCACGAGATTAAAACCCTACTCGGCCTTCATAAATCGGGGCCTACGCCTATCTTAAATATTATTCACGACCACCGAAATACGGCAACACCTGACAAATGTTGCCGAATTGACAATCTTACGAGTTAAAGTCCTTTTAGTTTTACAACGTCGCAAGGATGGGTGCGATTAGGTCAGAGCGTGCATATGAAGTGATAAATTCACTAAGAATTTTGCTGTATTCATACTATAAATGGAACTTTTGTTTATAGGTTAGATTTTAGTTAGAAAATTCGATCTAGACCCAGTTTACTATGTGGTAGACCGATACTGAGTCTAGGTAGGTACCAAAGCAGTGCCGATATCATCTCGTGAAACAGGAGTGTTATGCACTTTTGTGTTTCGGGATGAGGGCACTGTAGCTAGTGAAATTACGGTTATAAGAGACCTAAATCTGTTGTCTCGGGTGACGGGCGCAGTGCGGCATGATGGAGGATAATAACTGTCTGTCAGTTTGTTGATCTCCTTTAATGCTGCTTGTCATGGTCTGGCGTATTACTTACCATCAGGTGAGCGTCTAAACCGTCCTGTACACTTATAACATAAAAAAAAGTTTCTCTCGAAAATGTGCGGCGGCTGCAGATGCTTGCTGTCGAGGCTGGAAATATATTCTATATTATAATTTATCGTCAGTTCAATCGCATGCTTGAAGTCTCGCCATATAGTCCTTATTATTTTAAAATAGTCAAATTCTAATTCATAAAATCGGCTTCAATAAATAGAACTATTCTTAAATTTGAAGTTAAAAAATCATAATATGTAACAGATAACCTAAACAAAATAAAAATCAGAGCATGTAAGAGTTTCCTAGAATACTAAAAAAGTAAGATACAGAGGCGAGTGAGTGCTCTTTAGTTCTATTCAACATTTCCAAAATTTAAATAAGTTTCTACATTGTTCAAACAACATTTATATTTCCAAACCAAACATGCTTTAACCAATTCTTTTGCCCCATGCGCGGAGCACTAACATAATATTATAATAATGAAATTACAAAATAATCTTAAACTAAAAAGAGTACGGACCATGAGTCTGTAGATGTAATTTTATTAAAAAAAAAACCAAACATGCAACACAGATGACCACACAACCCTAAGTTAAAAAATGTATTGGGTCCACTGTGTATTTTACAGTTAGTCCCAAATAAAATGGGGTCTATGCATATATAGTACCATCATATGGAAGGGATGGTGGTTTATTCGTCACCTGGGTCGTGTTAACACCCTTTATAGGGACAGCGACAATAGTAAAAAGCCCATGAGGTTTTATTGGCCACAATTCTTTAAGTAAACGTAAACAAAGCGAACTGTATATACTTTAGTCTGTATTGAAAATTTGCTGAAGCATTCAATTTAACAACGTACAAAAAGCAATCTAAGAATAAATAACAAGCAGTAATTTTTAAGAACCCGGCATGGTATTACATGTTCTAATAAATTCTTAGAAAGGAGTGAAGTTCGCCATGGTCTGCAGTGTAGAAAGACATAGTAGTAGAAAATGATGCTTTTTAAAATCTTTCGTAAAGTAATAATAATGGTTAGTAAAGAAAACAATACTGAAACTTGTTTTGTAATAAAAACACTGCGTTTGTTCTGTTCTGTATCTTTTATAAACGCTTATAAGTCCTCCAAAGGGCAACAGTTGCCTTTTATGGAGGACCTAGCTGGTTAGTGTTAGTCTACAGTGAATGTTAGGTTCAGCAGTGAATAAAATGAGATATAACTGATATAATTAACGAGGAAATTTAGACTGCGATGATGAGGTGGTATGATCAGCAAATATAATACTAAAAATCAAATTTCCACACACATTTACACAATGCTATCGAAAATAAGTGAATTAATAACGAATACCATCCTGTTTTCGGAAATTCGGAAGCATTCAGATAAATCAATCATTAATCGAAGACCTACCCCATTTAGCTCTCACATAAAAAAATATTATATAAAATGAAATGTACTGCGGCTTTATGCCTTAGAACATTCTTGCGGAACTCAATCAAACACCGCTGAGCCATTCACTTAAACGGCATATTTCAGCCCGCTTTCACATAAAATATTAATAATCCACAATTTTAATAGCTCATAAAATATTCATACAAATAACACAAGTGAGTCCAGCTTACAATAAAATTCAATCATGTTCGCGGGCGTTCCGTTTCTGTCTCACTATAATGTTTTATGGTGACGTTGCTCCCACGCCGGCTTCAATCGGCGGGACGCTGCGTAGATATGTATGGACGCGCTTTGAAATATATCTATCAGACGCTAGGTTCGAGTTCCAGATAGTTTCTACATGCTCATATTTGATAAAAAAACTTTACTAGGTGCTATACTTGGACTCAGTGCCAGGCGACCACCGCAGTGCAAAATATCGTCCGTGAAATAAATGTTTTGCACTTCTGGTCGCGGGATGAGGGCACTGTAGCCTAGACTGTGTCGGGCGCAGTGCGGCGTCGGTGGAGAAAAATATCAAATCCATCAAAGTCGCTGTGTCATGGTAAGGCGTATCACTTACTCGTACCATCAGGTGAGCGTCCAAATAGTCCAGTACACTTTGTAACTTAAAAAATACTTCAGGCAGCATAAAGTAGTACCTACCCATAAAAGGTTAGTTAAGGTGAAATAAGAGAACACTATGCTACCCACAGATTTCCCAATACAGGAGATGGGGCAAGCCGCGTTTAAAGTGCGACAACTGTAAGCTCAACGAGCATACACTGGCCACCAGTTTACGCTCTGTGAGACAAGTCAAGACGCACGAATATTAGAAGAAATTACCGTCTTTTTCCAAAATGCCATCCTGTGCAATTGTAACATGCCATCATTGCAATGAATCAGTAAATTTATCAAGAAATATAATAACTTTTCACAGGTAAGAACCGAAAAGAAATTGCGACACTGGGACTGCCTATAAACTTGGCGGCTTGTCCAGTCTAATGTATATTCTGATGTCTGTGATGCTACCCATTATGCAATTTGACGACGCATATGGTAATTTAATCACTAAGTCTTCTTAGGTATTATATGCCGATACACAGTGGGTAGAGATAAATAAATAAGTATTCCAATGAACCATGACTACAGGAATTGCATAAAATATGTTTCTGTAACATCAATATGACTTGATCTCTTTAAAAAATAGCAAATTCCCATCTTCGTAGGCACAACAGCGCAGTTTTTATAACTCTCGTCTTGAAAATGTTTGTAAGCGGCAGTTGCTATAACATAAAAAAGATCACATTTTGGCAAGCTTCACTTACTTAACACACCTATCTCTGTTCAAATACGGTTAACGGGTCCAATCTGAACTAATGACTGTCAATGATTTCTAAGTAATTGAACACGTCTATCGTATGATTGATTTGGACTACTAATGAATTAGACTAATAAGTTGTCAACTTATAACTAATGAAGATTTCAATTCATTTATGTCATGCGTTTTTAATGTTACATAACAGATACAAATTGCATACAGTGGTTACACATTCACAACATCTATGTAACCCTTATTTAAATGCCTAAAATACGAACGACCTACAAACCTTATTAATCTTTATATATTATAATATTCCTCAGCAAGGTATCATCAGTGGTTTCCTAAGGATAAGAAGCTAACCCACGACGTCTAATCCAGT
Organism: Leucinodes orbonalis; assembly: GCA_019425675.1. Taxonomy (NCBI): domain Eukaryota; kingdom Metazoa; phylum Arthropoda; class Insecta; order Lepidoptera; family Crambidae; genus Leucinodes; species Leucinodes orbonalis. The sequence continues at coordinate 37,027 of PQWD01001111.1, forward strand.
GAAATTGGCTGCTAAAGAAAAAGAAACAAAAGACTTTTTATCCTACCCAAAACATACCAAGAAACTCTAAAATGCACATTAATTTTTTGTAAAATTTACGTGGCAATTTTCTCATGATATAAAGACACTTGCCAGTATCAAGAGAGCGTTGTTGGACTACGTGAATACCTTAATGTGCTTGCACAAAAGACAGTAGCGAAGGAACCGGCGGTGTTCCAAGATAAACGTGGGTCAAATGGCAGTTGCGGTGTACTCTCATAGATATTATAGTGAGAGCAAAGGCTTAAGAGTATCATGTCTTACATTGTTGGCTTTACCTTATATAGATACGTAAATCGTTTACTTAGAAATCGTGGCAAGTGGATCGAGGATTATGTAAACGATTGTCTTCTTAAGTGTTTAGTTTTACCATATATTATCTGTAATTTTAATGTCTACGTTTAGGTTTTAATTTATCAAGTGTGATTTTTTTTATTACTTTCCTTTAGGTAAAATAGAATGACGTTTTTTATATTATACATTCTTAAACTTTTTTTGAGTATATTTTATCTAACTACCGGAGGAGGAGTGCTGCCCATAAACTGTTGAAATATCAGAGGCCGCCGCATTGCATTGATGAACTTTATTTTATATACCCTGCCTCATTATCACTGCGTAAATCTTTCCAGTACTAATTAATTATGAATGTTATAAAGAAACCTTTGACATGGTATAAGGTCACAGGTTGATCTTCATGTTTGGCCATAATGATTATTTAAAAGTCTTCACAAGTTTATGCTTTGTAAAAACAAAAAAATATGCAATATTATACATTTCTAAGTTCTGTTTTTTTAATACTTTTTCCAATAATTCAAAAGAGATGTTCATATGTCTGTGTTTTTATCAAATTACATTTATTTATTAAATTTAATTATTTAGATAATATATTTTACAGCCAAGAAGATTTATAACAATGCGCGTGGGCTCGTAAATTAAAACATAAATAAAATATTAAAGAAGAAATCATTACACAAAAATATTTCACGCGTAAAATATATTCAAATACCTCATGTTGATTAATGATTCTTCACATCAACTTCCTTTGTTAATGTTGGAGAATTGTACAAAACAGCTGCCATTTACACCTGTGGTTATCAAAATTATACTATTGTTTTGTCTCTGCCGGCCACGCATTTGATATCTGTATAACCTATTATTAACACAACAAGCCGATAAGTATCTTACCATAAAGGCATAGCCAATAAGGTTGAACCGGGTATTAGGCCTTACTCACACGCGTCCCCTTGTCAACATGGAACAAATAAACAAATATATATTTTTTACAAAATGATATATAAAATTTTCACGTCTTTATGTGCAAATGATAAAATGTCTACATTTGATAAATTAATTATGAACTTGACTAAGCCAATATCAGTTTATTAGTACCTATAAATGTTTATGGATACTAATCACCTGATGTGTATTGATCAAATCATCAAAGATTTTGAACAAATAATTAAATACAACCTTATTAAAATAGTTTAGTTGGAATTACGAGCTGTTATAAGAATATTAAGAAATACAATGTAAAAGCTTCAGCAGTACTACAGACTTTATTGTCATGTGTTAAAAAAAATTAGCGAAATTTTAGCGGCTTGTGTTTTATTTCTTTATTTACATAATTTTTGGTCTGTTATACGGAACGTGTTTTTAATTGAAAAAAGTACTTACGACAAAAAATATAAACGAAACATATTATATCGTCGTTCGTTCGGCTAGAACATAGCAAGTGTAAAACCGCCTTTACTTTATAATCGAATGCATCAATCAAGCAGCCCCTTAATGAATTGTCCGTTTGCTTAAGGGCGAGCTTCAATAATCTTACACGCGATAGGGTTACAATGGGTGGTATTTTTTATATTTTATTTTAACCTTTTTATTGTTCCCATCTGACGGAAACCGGCAAAGGGTTGGGTTTTATCTTTAGATACAGTGTTATCGTTAGACGGGTTGTTTGTCAATCCACTCGTTGGGAACCTCATTAGTATACGGCTGTTTAATTACAGGCCTAGTTTGTTTGTAAAATTTAATCGGGATTTTAAAGACACAGCAAAACCAAAAACCCTCGGTCAAACTTATCGGTCGAACAGGACAAGGACTCTTGTCAATGGTTTATTGTGATTTTTTATGTCATGAAGTGAACTTAACGACTATTTAACTCACTTGATGGTTTAGGACACGATGCCTATCCATGATGAAATCACTGTTAAAGGAAACATCATGTTGATAGTACTTAATTATATTCCTTCAATGCCCTACGCTTGGCACTGACGATACTCGTAGATATAAGGCTAGTGAATTTACTAGCGACAACCAGTTATTGTACCAGTACCAGTAGGTATTGTCATTACCTTACTAAAACCTTTAAGAGTTTTTATACGTATATGTAACTGAGGTAAATACCTACCTACACGATGCAATGTCAAACTTATCTCTAAAAATGAATCTGATATCATTCATCATTTTTCATCATCTTGTGGATCAAATGATTTAACCGAGCCTGGACAATAACCTCAAACGTTTTTCCTAACGAACAGCTAACTCGAACTGAATATTACTATACTAAGTTAAGATATTACTAAAGTTTCATGTGATGCTTCTTTCACTGGGTAAAAAGAACTAATTTATTGTAACGAGCAAATTAATACAACAGACTTTCATAGGGATGATATTTTTCATCAGTGCATATATCTGTTAGTACGTCTGTGATATTCAAGTGTATGATTTTACTTTTTGACATCTATTTTCTCTCTCAGTTAATTCAGTTAACATAGTGTAAAGGCTATAATAATTGAGTACCTTTATACTTCTATGACTTTTAACTCGTAAGTATTATTTGAGGCTGTAGGTTACGTACACAATTTAATAATCAGCTACTTTGAACCCTTTGAATCAACTCACATGCCGCTTGAAACCTCAACCTCATTTTTAAACAAGCTCGTAAAACTATAAAAGCTTAGTTTTCATTACTCAACCGAGACCATTGACCTTCCATATTTAAACGTTATAAACTATTAATAGTTAACCGATGTTATCGTGAAGAGGTCTGTTTATTTGAGCATAATTTACTTCCAGGACTTAATAGTTTAAATAAGGCACAGATGGATAAAATGTTACCAATTAAAGATGTGTTCAATATAAGATGGGGTTTCCTATATTTTTTCGGTAATTTTTTGGTTTAAATGGAGCAGGAGATGCTACCATACAGTTCTAAATACATTTTGTGTATATGTTAACTTAGTACTTACAACACATTTTATATACAATAGACGTTTTTTATTAATCTGTTTCGATAATAAACAAAATAGTTCACATTCTGTAACAAATTCATAATAGACACAAAGACGCAAAAAAAAACATTGTTACAGTACTTTTCTAAATTTTTACTTATTTTAAAGAAGAACGAAAGCTGAAATCCCTTTAAATTTATGTTTAACTTGTTCAGTAATTATGTCATTGAGAAAAATGGAATAGTTAAACTAACAACCTAGGAAATCCTCTGTTACTGCTTTCGATAAGTCTAGATAGGTACTAGAGTTATTTAATGTTAAATGCTATATCCTTTTACTACTACATTGTGTTCTGCATTGCCTGTAAGTGTTTTTCTCCATTACGCAAACTATTAGCATAGTGAGAAAATAAAAGGATTTCTTGGCTAGCTTTGACCTACTATGGGTGGATTTCCGTTTATTATATTGTGGGCACGCTTTCTTTAAGCAGTAATCTGTCTATAACATTTCTTATGTTGTCCATAGAAATGTGAATGTGATTTCTAATTCAGTAAAAAATATTGTTGTAAACTTAAGTTCAAATAATTATTTTCTAAGGGGTTCCATTTCCATGGATGACATTGTTTTTATTTATATGTAGCCAGTAGTAAGTAGACACTCATGTCCTAAGAGGCCTAATGCAGTCATAGCAAGATCCATTGCGTAAGTCCAGGAGTGGTTATAATCTTACTGAAAATGTTTTCCTACATAAATACTTTTGGTACAACTGCGAGCTGGTGAGATCATTTAAATAACCGGATTATGTAACTTAACACAAATATTTCTAGGGATCACTGACATATTATATAGGCCACGTATGCTACTTATTTCATTAAAAAAAAAACAATTTGATTGACACGCATCATAAAGTAGGCACATCCTTATTCAACGCTCCTTCTGTAACTGTTTACTAACCATACAGCTTCTTAACCTCTAAATGATGAATGAACCAAACCGATCGTAATCAAATGGCATGACCGCTGCTGCTATCTGCCTCATTGTTAATATACCATTGTCGTGTTATATTTGTAATGGAATGGCTCCCGTCCAAAACTTCGTCTGGTTTGTTTAATAGTTTTGTTACGGTAGTGAGATATTTAATGAGATTTTAAAGAAGGAAAATAATTACAAAACTTTGTTCTTAACAAAAAATAGTATACAAAACCATATTACATATTTGAAATCATCCAGAAAAAAATATTTTCTCTGGTTTTTCTAATGAACATGGGCAGCGGTATCATTTACCATAAGGTAAGCCGTATAACATTAAAAAGACTTACGGTAGGACACAAGCTGTAGGAAATACACGGCATAGCTATGTAGACAATAGGAAAGTCGGCCCAAAGCTAGTTGTTGGGTACAAATAGTAGTCGTTTTATATTAAGAAATATTGATCAACAGTATAATGTCCCTTCCTAAGCACGAAAATATTTGAGATAATATTTTTCGCTCACCCATCCGACTAGGCAAACAAGTAAATATGACAAGACACAAATAAATATATAATTATTCGTAGTCATTTTTTACTCACAATATGAAATTATGAATATAGCTACCATTCTAAGCTATGTCACCTTATTAAAGGGCGTATTTCCATTCATAAGGCCAGCAACGCATATCTCTGCCCTTTGGTGTTTCAACTATACAGTTGCCTTTTTAGCATAATAAGTAAAAGTTCTAGTTCCTATTTATATCTATTACTAAAAGGAAGTTCCTTGAATAATATAATAATGAATACCTATAAGAGTACGCTTTCCAATTCTTACCTCTCTTTAGGTTTTAGTTTTTTTACGAGTGAATCATTTAAGTGATATTACAATGAATGCCTGATAACAAAATGTTATTAATAAAACTTTCGATTTCTAAATCTCTATCAATGCCTTTTGTTACAAAGCAAAAACAAAGATTGTTATCAACTAAAGATGTTTTTGTTTAACATTTCAATAAGGCAAGTGGGCAGCCGCCACTAAATATGATACTTTCTAATAAATTACTGGATATAATATCAATTTGCCGGACATGATGAGTAATTACAACGAACCAGTGGTCTTGACAAATGCGTTGTGAAATATGTACCGTAGAAATTTGATTGGACCCGGTACGCGTTTAGACCATTAATGTACTATGTAATTGTAATGGATAGGCTATCGTAATTTATATATTATTTGTAGTTCATTATAATTTACTAAAATGATTGCTTTTTACATTTATTTAATTCGGTGATATCGCAAAATTACTAATTATGAATACAGTCGAGTAACTTTAATAATGTTATTAGTTACACACTACTCGTGATATCAAGTATATGTACTTAATTAAAATAAACACCCAATATTTTTTTACTTATAACAGATTTACTAATCATACAAAATAAAAGTTACGTATTACGAGAGGAAACACAGAAAACATATTTGTTATTATTGTATATTTTTCTTTAAGATATCTTAAGTACATCTCTCCATTAAAAAGGTACAATTACAGTATCAATCCTATCATTACAAAACTGATAAAAACTAATGATTTTCTTGTTCATAAAAAGTTGAAAAAATGACACATCCATTTAATATCACATCCCAGGTACCCCGGCATTCCGGCATCGGATGTGGGGCGTCCAAATCTAAGATCACGAGTTCTCCGGTCTGTGAACACAATTGCTGTACGACACACGGGCCCTGATTAAGGTCGCACGCGAACTAATGTGGGCCAGTGTGTCCTGAACCTTAGGACTAGAATCGCTTGGACCATCTTGAAGGAACAGTTATATATTGCAGCCCATTATTTTTGAGTTCAAGCTACGTAGCTATTTACGCTGAACCGCTTCATTCAGTACAGTTTCTTGCTTTTGATTTATAGTCTGTAACCAAATCGTTGAAGCAACTTGCTTTGTCGAGACGTAAAGCGAAATATTTTAAATTTGCTGAAATTGATAAAAATACCATAATAATAAGTGTATAATAAATACCATAATAAGCGTATAATAACTTTAAAATATCTAAATGAGAGCTACTAACTTAGTGCTAAAACCACCATCAATAAATGTCTCCACTTGTCAGTACTGGTTCGGTTAGCTGGATTTAACCGTTACAATACAAAGACATCAATGTGACGGTACTTTTTTTGGTGTATAAGTCCATAGCACCATACAAGCAAATTTTTTTTTTAAGTTTGCTCACCTGACAAGTGATACGTCTGTCCATGACAAGAGTGTTGCAGAAAACAAAAAATGTACATAGAGAGCCATCATCACTGACCAGCACCTGTAAACGATACGATAGGTCATTCGATATGACCATGGTCAAAGAGGTTCAATACAAAATGTGTTATGTGTTAACACAAATAATTACCAACGATAACATTAGGAATTTCTATTCCATTTCGCAATAAAAGCTTTGTACGTAGTTAGAACTAATAAGGTCTGCAAACTAGCTATTGCGCATTGGTTTTTACCTCGCCAGTTTTTAGACCAAATACTCTGTTCCAATTTACAGCAAATTGTTTTAAATTGCTTCTATCGACGCGGTTGGTAAATGGGAATGATTGTTTTATAAGTAGTTCACGCTTACTGTGCTCTAATCAAAGTAAAATAATGCACTTAATGTGGCAATCTGAGACTAAATGATTTCCAAAGCAATTTAGTATAGGATGGGATAAGATTTAAAAAAGTATTATCACGGATCAATAATGGTTGCCTTAATATTTATTGGCTACTATGTCCACCAAAGTAAGACTCGAAGTCAGAGGAAATGACTGCTATAAAATAAATGTTTTCTTCTTGTAAAATTTCTGAAATAAAAACACTGTCTTTTGCGCAACGATAAACTTTTCGTTACGTTCTTAATCGATGACGTCGTTGGATTTCATATTTATTGAGTGCAACAATAATTATGGATTTCGCCTCAAAACTCAATAATGTTTTAAATTATAGGTTCTTAAATAAAAACTTTTGCATATTGGACGTATTTTTAGTAGCTACTAATGCTTTAACGGAATACAGACCCTGTAATACAGCTCTGCTACATGTTACAACTTAGAAAGAAAGTAACGTATTTTTAGGAGCTACTTATGCCCTAACAGTTCAGACCCTCTAATATAGCTCTGCAATATACAACTTAGAAAGAAAAAATAAAACTTTTGTTCAAATCATCATCATCATTAAGTTATTTTCGTCATTGTTCTTAAACAACAAATCATAATTTTAAGACATAAATTTCGCCAGTACTTCCGAAAGTTTAATATAGTACAGGATATTCTAAGAACATTATAATAGAACGGCAAAATTGTTTCAATAATCTGTATCTTACCAACCTACATTAGGAATTCCCAGCGTGAACAGTTTCATCTCTTTTATCAAGATCAATTTCGACGATATATTACGCAGTGTCCCTGCCTGGAGAGATTATCACACAAACTAGCCTTCATTTCCTGCCCCTTGGGAATGTGGAAAAAACCGTGTGAAGCATACAAGCGTCTCAGACTGTCGTTGCACCGTTAATATGAAAATTGCAAATCTGGACTAACGTATAACGTTGCCTTTCAAACGGGCCCATTGATATGTCTGGAAATCTTAATTGAATTCAGTCATTTAGCCTATTGAACTGATCAGGAATGAGCTTTTATTGGTGTGATTGTAAAAAAATAGGTCACAGTGAAATAGATATATAAAACACTAACCAAGAAGTATCCTGGATTTTTAACGGACTTCAAAAAAGGAGGTTACTCAATTCGACCGTACATTTGTTTTAAATGTTTGTTGGCGGATATCTCCGTCGTTTATGTACCGATTTTGATGATTCTTTTTTTTGGAAAGAGGATACTTCAGAATTAGTCTCATGTAAGGAAGTCATGGATTGATAAACGAAGACCAGAGAAAATTTTAAAAATCGACTCAGAGTATCTGCTACTTTATTATAGTATACATTCCAGTGAATTTTTACATGAAGATACCGACTATAAACTAAAGCAAAAAATAAATTTTGAGCTAGGTACTACATAAAATATAATTAAATGGTATTTTCTTACAAAGTGCTTTAGATGTGTCTGGACAATTAATAGCAACTATAAGTTGATTTCACATTATTGAAATCTCTTGATTGTATGTTTTATTCCAGATGTTTTTAAATTAATTCTTATCACATGAATCTTATTCATATTATATTCTTAATTTTATCTATAATTTACTGTGATAATGCATAATATGGAATGGATGTTCATCCTGAAAGTTCCGCTTCACTCTTTCTTTGACAAGGCCCAGGTTTTAATGTTCAGGAACATTGCGTACTCAACATCAATACATATCTTAAACCTAAAAATAATAAAAGAAACTTTGGCTGTTCCAACAAATCGAATGTTAGTGTTTTAAATTAATCGCGTGCAACCATGTGAGAACTGTGCTGGTCCGTTTAAAACTGATAACGTTTACCCTATTGTCCTGGCCGCAACTGTAAAACTGTTGTCTGCGATCAAGAAAAGGCCAACTAATTCTAGTTGGAACCATTTATGTAACCTTCGTGTTTTACAAATTGGCTGATAATATATCTATTCGCATCAGCTAATTGTTCTTCCTTATAGAATATTTGTTAAATGTTATATAGCAGATTCATTTATTTACCTTAATCCCTCGTCTGCTTTATGCTATTAGCATACTTATGGCAAGATACTTAATTTCCAATAACAGAGAATTAGGAATAATATATATTACTTATTAAGATATTTCTTAGGATCTTACAATAATAATAAAATGGATCCTTTATCTTACAATATTAAAAATACATCTTGTCGTGTTTCTCTTATCACAATATACGAATATACAACATACACAGCACAGGTCACACATTCCGTAACGCAAAAGTACCGTGTCTGAGAACTAACGCGGTATTTATAAATTATCAGAAACGAAATCGTAAGGGCCGTCAAATATCATTATCGTCAAATGATGGATGGCTAATTCTCAAATTCGATCTGATATTAGCCCGTATAA
>PQWD01001111.1:47332-76151 GCA_019425675.1 Leucinodes orbonalis
GGTATTGTGTTTAAGGCCAGTTTTTATTTTAGCATGATCAGATTATAATGTCATCATCAGCTCATTTAACGTCCCCACTGACGGGCACCAGCCTACGCGTATAGGATGATTAGGCCTTAATCGTCAATGCAGGCCCAGTGCGGGTAGGACGATTTCACGCACTTTTTCACAACCTTTGAATCTCTTCGCAGGCGTGCGCAGGTCTCCTCACGATGTTTTCCTTCACTGCAAGAGCGTCTGATAACGTATAATTTCGAAAATTCGAAAACACATTGGTACGTTGGGGGATATGAACCTCAGCCCACCAAGTAGGAGGTCAACAGTCCACACCATTGCGCCACCGACGGTTATATTATAATATATTTTCAAATAAATAGTGTTTTTCCAATTTTCATTTAACCCTACTCTAATATAACAAAACTATCTACGTATTTATAGCTTCCCTAATCTAGGCAGATAAAGCAATCAACTGGCTGTTTCCAAAAGTCATAAATTAAGTTTTAACAACCGTTTGTAAATACTTATTTTTTTCCTAAACATCACAATTCAGCAACAGGCATCATATACCCCTAAACATCAGTGGCTTCCAGCAATGTACCACCAAAACACGTTAATTCTCATGAAGTGGTTGCCATAGTAGGGGATAACACACAAGTGCATTCGCCGGACCATCCACCAATATTTATGCGCCCATAAAACCCGAACACGCAACGGTCACAAACGTTTGTTCCCTTCGATCACAACGGACTTACTTATATATAAAATTGTATTGTCCCGATGATCTTAATGGCAGATTATGTTGATGTTTATTAAGTACCTTTATTTGCATTTGTCAGCGTTTGTGGTATTAAACAAGTTTTGAGGTAACAACAACGTTTATTTATTTTTATTGTGTACCATAAAACTGAATATTGCCTTTAGATTTCTATAGGCATATTCATGCGGCATTCAGTTTTATTAAGTGTGGCTTTAGTTCATATCATTTTTATTTTATTATTTATATAAAAATAACTGCATATAAATATAAATCATCATTCTTAATATTTTATCAAAAGAACGGAATATAGGTTTGTAAATATTAACAAATATTGCCCAAAAATGCACCCACTATTCTAACTCGTGGCATCTTACTTATGATTTGGGCCACAGAGACTATTAATAATCATTATTTCATCCCAAAGAAGCCTCTCTGAGTAAATGAATGCTTACGGTAAATGTAAATATCCTGAGATACTCATACAACGCAATCTAACCCCAATTTAAGCAGAGCTTGTATTATGGGTAGTTACTTAACAAGAGATAACCATACTTATATATGTTTTTTATAAATTATGTACATAGAAACACTTAGACCAATACCAACATACATGTTCATGCCCTCAAATGTTTAAACTGGTACGAGGTACCAGGATCCAATCTGAATTCATAGTGTAGTAGCCGACGTCTCAATCATTATACCACACGGGTCGTTAAATACGACGGACGGACAGGTAGGATCCAGTTACGTTTAGATTCGCCGTCTTTATGGCTAATTTTAAAGAAATGCGAGCACGCATGCTAAGTCAGAAACACAAGTCCACAAGGTAAAAGGCCCCAAACGGCCTTCGAATAGTCGTAAATAACTTTTAACTAAAACATTAAGGTTAATACTTCCATTGGCAAAGTTTCTATAAAGCAGAATCTTTTGTCATAAAATACCGACAAAGACTCTCTCAAATGCCCAAAAAGCATAGGTATATTATTTTGTCCTGAACAAGTCCTGGTTCCAATTTTAGGCCAAATATAACCGCCACCCACAGTTTTGCTCGCAACCGGTTATTAAGAAATGCTTTTTATTGCCTGTAAGTGGTACTATCTACAATGTGTAAACTTTTATTGTGTAGAGTTTTATTGACACGGGCCAGGGCTATTGTCGGGATTCCGACTATGGTTGGCAAGCAATGTACAACATTGTGCGAAATTGTCGCCTACATACTGCTTACAAGGATGAATGCTTGGTTGGGTGGTTTTTTATTTAATTTATGGTCATTTACTGAAATGAATAAGGAATACACTGTGCAACAATAAGTAACAAAATGATTCTATTTGTTAGTGACTTTGTCAGGTACTACCAAATCATTCATTTTAATACATTCCATAAATTCTAAAAAATATAATACTTATATCTGTCTAAGATTTCTCTAGTAAGAATTTCGCATCATCGTCGTCATATTGCATATTAATCATAATTTGAAGAATTACACTATTTAAAACAATTATATTTTTGAGTTTGTACAATAACTAATATTGTTTTATACTAAACATTTACTTTAATCAATTGAATCCAAGAAAATGATAAAGAGGTTTAATCATACAATGTATATATATATATATATATATAGATATATATATATATATATATATATATATATATATTATATATATATATATATATTATATAGTCATGTATATATATTAATGTCATTACTTTAAAAATATATAATTAGGGGACTCACAAAACCCAGTATGAAAAGTGACAAGCATTTAAAGTAGAAATTCATTTTCGTTTTATTGTGGGAGAATCATAAAAATACATATATATATATTATAGACTATTAAAAAGTACATATAAAATAATTATTGAGATAAAGATATTTTGAGTTTGATTTGTAAATATAAAATTGACAACCCTAATCCAAGGCCACCTTAGAGTTTGCCCCCGGCGTAATTAAACGTTGTGAGCAGTTTTTCTAACGCTTTTAAGTTATATTAATTGTATGACTTACAACTACATTGTTATGCTCTAATAACTGTTTTTATACAGCTGCAACTAAAAGACAGGCTAAATGGTCGCAATCAATTGAATTATTATGTGAACTTCAGAAAAAATAATTTCTAATGTCTTTAAAATTCTTGAATTTTGGGTGTAGAAATGTATTTAAAGACCTATTTAATCCGGGTTTCATTACTGCATTGGGAGTAAACGGTAGTTCAGGAACTAGGATGGTAGAACTGAAGAAACATCAATTAAAAGTTGTGGAGGTAATATGGTAGTTAGAAAATTAAACTGAATCTATGGATGGCTGGAAATAAAGTTTTATTATTATTAATAAAATAATATTACTGAATATTATATCAAATAAGCATCATCAAGAGTTGAAATGCGCCATCCTTAAAACGAGTTACTAGAGATATCATTGAACATATAACCGATTCATCGGAGCAAGATTACCGCGATTCCTAACCGGCGACAGCCACCGGCGGCCTGTCAAGCCCCGCGTAAAATAAAACGCACACGATATATTACTGAGCTTACGCTACTGATGTCGTGTGACGATAACGTCCCATCGACATGAAGAGTTAATTCGATAGGCACTGCGCTTTATATCATCTCAAATATAAATCGGGCCGACGTTTCGGTGACAAGTGACAGCCGTTGTATCAGTTGTGTCGCCGATTGAAAATATTCATCTAAATTCCATCGCTCGTTTAGATTATTTACGTATGGCTTAGCCCTGGACATTTTAATTAGTTTTAATAGTAACATCTTAAGGCGTAGGTACTTATTTATTGTTTCTTTAAAAATAATAATATTATATGTTACCACAAAATTGTGGAATGAGTTGCCGCATGCGGTTTTTCCGGACAGATTCGACCTGCAAACCTTCAAGAAAAGAGCGTACTCTTTCTTAAAGGCCGGCAACGCATCTTGTAGTACCTTTGGTGTTGCAAATGTCCATGGGCGGCAGTATTCACTTTCCATCAGGTGATCTGTCTGCTCGTTTGCCCCCTATACTAAAAAAAAAAAAAATGTGCTGCGTTAACTGGTAACAGCCACATCGTCTAATATAACTTTAAAGTATTAACTTGGTGTAGACTTTCGCCTTCCTACCGGGAAGGCTGAGGTTCAAATCCCGACACGTACCAATGTGCTTTCGAATTTTCGAAAATATATGTACGTTATCCGACGCTCATACGGTGAAGGAAACATCGTAAGGAAACCTTCATGCACGCCTGCGCAGAGATTCAAAGGTTGTGTGTGAAGTCGTCCAATCCGCACTTGGCCCGCGTGGACGACAAAGGCCTAATCATCCTATACGGGTAGGCTCGTGCCCCTCGGTGGGGACGTTTAATGAGCTCATGATGATGATGAACTTGTTATCTTATTTTTATGTCTATATAATCTTTCAGAAGTGCTTTATTACTGTAAACACTGCAAACATATTCCTCAGAACTCGATTAAAAGAAATCAAACAATAAAAACATTTGTAAGTTAAGAGTCGTTCGGAGAAGTGTTAGCCCATAAATGTTCAACAATAAAATAGTTGATATTTATGGCTGATCGCGCACGAGAATACTTTTACATTATTATTGATTGTAATTGGTATCGAAGCCGACACTAAATCGTACCAAGACAAATACCGCGTCGATTTCAAGACTCGGATGCTGGTATGGGGTCAAAAAATAATTGCGTCCTCCATCGCTGACCATATTTTATCCCGGAGTGTAGTGAAATTGCTTCTTATTGTTGTAAATTTATTGCCCTTTTCATCATTCCCTTTTTCATCCATTTATTCCTTTTTTTTATAAAGTGAATTGACTTTGCAAGTTACATATGGACATCTTGTTTAAAATTAACTAATAAACTTCTCATGATCGACATACATTAATGGTGCAGACAAAATTTCTGTATAAATCAAAGTAAGCGTACTCATTTTGAAGTCAATATTAAAACTTCTTTAAATAAAATCCAATCATTTTAGTTTATTTATACCTAAAAGACGCATTCATAGAGGTGAATCCAATCTAGGCGAAGCAAAATTTGATAATTATTCAGAGCACAGAAAAGGCATGGTTAACAAATTGCTTGTGTAAACATGTAAAACGGAGTCATGAACGGTTTCGCCAGTGCCTAACGAGTCTGTGGCAAAGCAAATAGCTTGCCATAGCACTCATTCAACCTAATAACAGGTTGTGATCTTACGGGTTTCTTTGATTAAATAAAATTATACGTGCAGTGCGGAAAAGCAGCAACTGATATGGTCGTCAGTGTTTACAAGGAGCCCGATCATTTATGCTACAGTATATTGAACACGCCCTATGTGCAATGAGATCGCTTTTTAATCAAAATTACATATAATTAGTTGGGACGTCTGTACGGATAGTGTGACATGATGTCATAATTGTTGGAAATGTGTTTGTTTATTATACATTATAGTTATACATTCATAGAGTGTATAAGGAAAGGCGTTTAATGCTGCCTCTACAACCCCCCGTCAGCCATGAAACGTTCACTGCACCATGAAAACCAATCCCAATTTTTTCGATCCTGTCAAATTTGGATAGGTAGACGGGCGCAGGATAATTGACGAAAAATAATTTTCTACTATCTATATTCATGGGTTTCTTTCAACACTGCAACTTCCAGGAGATGCGTTACACTTGCCATTAGGAAAATAAATAATGCTGTATGCCATGGACGTAAAGAACTCAATTGCTTAAAACATTAAGAACCAATTCGATTCTACTAAATAATGCCAACAACACTTTAAAAGCCATGTCATTGACTCGAGTATCAAACACATTATCGCAGAATTTTTGTGGTTTACTGGTTAATTGATTGACTAGTCAAACCCGTTGTAATTCGTAGAAATTCAATCAACTGCAACTGCCAATTTTAAGCGGAAGTTTTTGTTTCAGTTTTACCCGGTAAAGTTTAATAGACACGTCCCATCAAGATATTCGTGAACGCACTTTTTATCTATGGTCTGGCGTTACTTTTTGCGTGACTGGCAATTTTCTGTTTTGGAACTTCCAAAAATTGTTGGTTGTATGGTGTCGTTTATGTGAATATATTATTTATTTATTTTTTCTCCCAGGGATCTGTGACATTTTTTTTTATATTTCTGATAAATATTGCTCTTTAAATTTCAGTCAGTTTCAAAATCAAATGCGATAGATCCCAAATTTAGCATTTAATCATTAAGCATAAATTGATGAATAAGTTTAATGAGTATATGTAAATAAAAAACAAAACGATTATCTTACCCCACATGTGAAGTCTCAAGGAGTCATAACTTTTCAATTAGCCTATTATGCAATGTGCTATTGTAAATTCCAAACAGGGCACTAAAAGCACTCACTATGTTATCTTTAATTCGGCCGCAAAACTACTGCGTAACAAAACTCGCATCAGGCCGTATCTATATTAATATGGTAATATGTTTGCCGTGGGCAAATTACTCAATCTAAATGTATTAGTTCCAATTAAATGGTTTTATTGCTTTGCATATTATTTATTTTTTATTAATGCATATTATCTCAGAAGATAAACGTTGACGCCCTTTAATAAAACTTTTTTTACTGTAAATATTAGGCATAAAAAATCAAAGATAACGTTACAATGACCCTAAAATCTTAACCCTCTCAAAGCATATTTCTCACGGGACTTGAAAGTATTTTCAAAATATCCTTCCATTCATTTGTAAACAAATCATCTCATAGAACTCGACCAAAGAACTACAGACCTTTGGTGCTGGTGACTGTACATGAGATACCGTCCGACATGATGTACTTTGTGGCGTCTTCAGCGGAATAACTTATTTGAAGAAACAAATCACAGGTGCAAACCCTTGCTATAATAAAAACTATAACAGATTTTAAGGACTATTTTCAGGATCCAAACCAATAAAACCCGTGACATTCTACTGAAACATGCACTTATACTATAAACAGTCATTGATTTTATCGGAGGGATTCCTCCGAGTTGGTTTCCATTGACACTGCTTCTGACATAGCTAGGCGTATAATTTACCATCATGTGGTTGAGCTGAAATTCACTGAAATCAAACTGAAATTACACTTATGATAATGTTAATATCACTAAATTGTATAGCTCTCGCCGCAGTGGTTTTGATTATAACATCAAATCGTTTTTATATCAGCACTGGAATGATTCTATGTCCTAACATCTTATATCTTTCCCCATTGTTATGCTGTGTAGAAACGCTGCGCTGCAGTAGGACGTTAAAGGTTTCTTTATAAATTTACGTCATATGTTATCACCATGAAACTTTTATTTATATTTTAATTTATTCATAATATCAATAAACGTCCTGGATAAATATAATGACCCACAGAACAACTTCTTCATCAGCAATACCATAACTTTCTATGTTCTTAACAGAGCCTTTATGTGGTAAAATAATAGTATAAAGTACGAGTAAAATAATACTGTGTTATTGAAACTAATTTGCCTAAGCGCGCTTATCGTAAATGCAGCGTCATTATATCGACCACATTATGAGCTGATCTCTCTTTGCTGGGGTGTTATTATATTGAACCTCTATGACTAGAGGTGTGGAATATTGTAATAATAATAAATAGATTATTTGTCCACTTCATATTCTCTTAAATACTTTCTCTCTTAAGTATATTTAGGATGTGTTTTCACGCCAGCGTGCCTTGCAGATTGTAAACATTCAAACTCAATAATAAAAGCCATTTAAATCAATAAATGTTGTTATGATCTATACTATATTAAAAAGATTAAAATTTCATTGTAATATTATCGTAGTTAGTAAAAATTACATGCTGTAAAACACTCTACATCTATCTTCTCGAGTGATAGCAGGGCACGGTTAATACAAATAATTTGTCAATCTTTGGTTTCCTCAACACAATTTCGTAATGAACAGATCAATTATAGTTACGATTCATTATGAATCCCTATGTAAACACCTATTCTATAGTCTAAAATTAAGTCACGATCGCACGACCAGTTGGGCAACCGGTTGAGATAGAACCAAAGAGCTGATCTCGCAAAAAACATGAGCTATCGTGTGAACGCGACGTAAAATCCTTTTTCGTTAGTGTTGTTTTTTTCCTTGCCAGCGTAACCCGGTGGACGTCGCACGACCACTTCCCGCGGGATTCCATCTCGTCCCTAAGTTTTAATTGATCTCAATGCTCGAGACTAATCGACTCGCTACGGAAGTGACTCGACGCCGTTGACTCATCAACGGGTGCGGAGTGGACATGTTTTTATTACATCTTTATATTTACTACTGACCTTCATTGGATTCTTTTAAAAGTGAAGGTGTTCCTATTAAAAAATTGTGTTATTTAATGATTGTTAATACAATTTTAGGTACTTTATTTGTTTCAATTTATTGAAAAACAAAGAGTGATAACTAAAAATATTGGTTTTCTTATAAGTACAAGTTATTTGAACTGCCTGTTAAGTTACGAGTATTACGAGGCATAACATAACATTTAATTATATTTTGTGGAATAGACATTTTTACTTCTTTAGGCAAGTGCAGAGGGAACTTTTATCTTCTTTTTGAGTTTATTTATGGCAACCATATTTTAATTTTGATTCCTATAAAGAAAGTTTTTTTTATTAATACATTCATTGCAAAAAGAAGTTATTTTACTGTTACATGTCACCATGAGTTTCAGGATCATTCCTTAGGTAGTTTAAATTACTTGTGTGTAACATAGTGTCTGTATTGGACTAGGTGTTTATGTAGTGTATGTAAATATTTACAAAAAGTATATAAGAATCTTCGTAATAAAATTTTTACTTAAATTGGGACAATATGGCCATATGCAAATGTCAGTGGTATATAGTTCTTTGTAATATAAAAGCTTTCTGCCCGCAGTTTCAACCCCAAAGCTTTTGACGACCCATTTGGTGTTGCGGTTGAGGCGTCAACTGCAACACCAAGGGTTCCGGGTTCGATCCCCGGGCAGTACAAACATTTGTGTGCATGAATATGTCTGTTTGTAATGGTCTGGGTGTTTTCTTTGAATAATATGTATTTATTTACAAAAAAAAACTATATAAGTATGTTTATCCGTTGTTTATTACCCATAATACAGGCTTCACGCTTAACGTGGGGCCAGATGGCGCAGTGTGAATGTCAGTGGATATTAAAAAAAATACCAATGAATCCATTCTATTAAATTTATAACTATCCACTACCTTAACTTGCACTTCCGAATATTACCTGTATTTATAGTAAATTTCTTCTATGAGGTACAAACTAACGGTAAAGTCATCTATTTTCAAAATAATCTTTAAAGCACAGGGGAGTTACCGCTATCTCTTAAAACAGTATAACCTTTTTGTACCAGAAGTAAAATGCTGACGCATCATTATAACAATACTGTTTTAAGAGATTGCGGTAACCCGCTTAACATCGTTCATCAATAAAATGGTAATTTTATAGTTGTTCCACGAAATCATAAAATAAATGATAAGCAAAGATAGCCAAGAGAATGAATAGGAACACTCTTATGATTGTTTATCGTCAACTGCAATGACCACTTATTGAAAACAGCCGATGTTTAAACCGAGGCTATAAATATAAAGCAAAATAAAACTAACGACGTCGCAGGATAAAGCTATTGTCTTCGTAAATAGAGAAATAAACTTAAATGTAAGCCTTACGTACGTCTGTATCGACGCCTTTACAATAAAATAATTGTAAATTGACTTCGAATTAAAATAATGCTCGTTACAACGCGCACTTTATTGAACTGTACTCGATAAATTGACAGTGGGCCCGTAACTCGACCAGCCGGAGATTCATCGAATAATTGTACTGGTGATTGTTGTTTGTTTTATTTTTCCGAAGCGTCGGCCGGTATTTTAATGTGACAGGTGAACACATAACCGCACTTAATTTTGTCCTAATGCGTGCGCATGGGCGTAAGAATCCCAGCCTTTAGCTTTCCGTTTTTCTCAAGTATCTGTGAAGGGAATCGCCGATGTGAGCCAGATAAGGCGAGTGTTCCTTTAAGTATGCAAAGCGCAAACTTTGTTCGGCCTTCCGACAGGATGCTGAATAATTTTACACGCTCTTAATGGTTTGCGTGTCGTTTAAATTTAAGCGCTTTAGTCTCTTATTGTAGTGGAAATTGAATTTAAGAGTCGACGAACACAAGAGTTATTAAGTGTTGACAATGCAATTAAATAACCAACACAGTACAGAGTTTGTTAGCCCACAAAAAATGTTATTAAATTGGTAAGGTACTTCGTAGGTCGAGTTCACAAGTTATAATTGATTTATACTGTGTTATATTATGATGAATTTCTTAACAATTAAAATGCACGTCAATTCATTATGTTAAACGAGTGATTTTGACTAACAAGACCTAAATATTCCATTGGAATCATCTGAGTTTCTCGTAGATCTACGACACAACAAAGTTCGTTTTACCCCTACCATTTGACTCGAGCTATAAAGATCGTGTATTCTCGAATAATTTAAACAAGACTAACTTATAAACTTATAATTCAATCTATGCAATAGGCAATAGGTCATTTTATTATTATACTTCAATAAAAACTTTATAAACAAATATGCTGTTATGTAAAATTCCTGTATAAATTTAAAAACTTCTATAAACTACATACTAGTATAATATTCATGTCATATATTCGTAGGTGTAATATTAGCGTCAAACACAAGCAGAGTTCTGTCACGGTTACTGCCGACGACGCAGCGGGGCTTCTTATGTCCTGAATGAGACTTTACACGATTCGACTTTACCTAGCTTTACTAAAATGTAACTATCATGTTATTTTCTTAGTAATCACTATAAGACATACTCATGTGGTGAAAAATTCTATCGAGCACTGTAAATAGTTCTTGACATAACGACCATACTCTATTGATTATAATGTTGTTCATAGATGATATTTATAATTCTCAGTGTACCCACAAAACTGGTCCAATGCACCATAACAAGGTGCAAGCCTAGTCAAAGCAAATAAATTTATTCTATATAGGCTTTCAAATTAGTCATAAGAAACTTCAAACTCAAAACTTAGACGAAAATTTATATATTGCTATAAAGAAAAAAATCAAAAAGATTGCTACATACACATTTCACAAGAGTTTCCTTGGTTTTGAATTTCACTTTCTGCAAATGATGTTGGTTCTCAAAATATGTTTGGTCTCAAAAATGTGTTTTCATGTATACCTCTAAATTCACTTTAAAATTCACAACAACGTAAAATTTAACCATATCATTTTTATTATTTTAATTTTTTTCCGATTAATTTCTTAATCTACGGAACCCATTAAATAACTGAAGAGAGAATGTAGTCGTTATTTGTTCATTATATCACTTACACTTTCTTGTTGTCTTAGTTTAAGGTAACCTGGATCAAGTGGAATGAAATGATGCACTATTGACACATTATTAACTTGGTGGACAAATGGTGCTTAATATTTCATAAAAATATCGATCTTAGCTTCGCCACTATGTAAAAACCACTTTGTCCTTCAACTACTATTAAACGTTTTTCTCATTTAAAACGCAAAGAAGCCTCTTATAATTATTATAAGACGCCTTTTGATAATTTAAACCCTGCAGGATATCGATCGACTTAATGCAAAATTACTTGTTAAAATAATATATTAGCAAATTTTACCGTGTGCTATTTTTAGAGGCTACTCGTATTAGCTCGCTATAGGTATGACTTCATATCTAAATATGGTGGAAATGTACAAACATTAAATATTTATTTTTGGTTACGTATATTCTTAAAACAACCTTTACTTACACAAAATTTGTTAGATATCTTTATATTAATTTTACAAATAAGTGCTTCTAGGCAAAGGAAGACCCCTGAGTGGATATTCATACCACAATAAATAATACTATATAAAGGAAGTAAAGTGCGTCGGTGGCTCAGTGGTGTGGACTGTTGCCTTCCTACCGGGAGGGCTGAGGTTCAAATCCCGACACGTACCAATGTATTTTCGAATTTTCGAAAAACGTACATATACGTTAACCGACGCTCTTACGGTGAAGGAAAACATCGTGAGGAAACCTTCATACACGCCTGCGAAGAGATTCGAAGGTGTGTTGAAGTCGTCCAATCCGCTCTGGGCCCGCGTGGACGACTAAGGCCTAATCACCCTATACGGGTAGGCTCGTGCCCTCGGTGGGACGTTTAATGAGCTGATGATGATGAAAGGAAGCAAGTTTCTTTGCTCTTGTCTTTAATACGAATAGTTTAGAAGAGGCATTCATCGATTGATTTGATGGTGGCTTAATCGATAAGAAAACAAACGTCAATATACCAACGTATATTTTTAGAACTATTTCTTAGTATACGCCCCGTGAAAACAAATCAACTATTAAAGATACTGAAATGTATCATCCTATTTTTTATCATGCATCCGATATTTGCAAATTTGAGACCTAACGCATCAAAACAAAGTCCATAATATCTCGAATCGGTTACATCCAATACTCGTAGTAGGGCGTCGTCAAGGCGACGTTTGCAACACCGCGCGACATAATTTAGCACCGTCGCCGACTAAGGCATTTTTCCAAAGACAATACAACCCTCTCAGCCATCGGAATATTCAGAGTGCCTCAAGAATTCTCATTCTCGCACCCACTAATGAATAGCTATTCTTCGAGCATTTTAACTATGGTCCAAGGAATGGAATTCAAGTGTACAGGTTTCTTAAAAGGTCTCGATACCCGGACCCTTTCCGTTTCGCTTAATTTATGGGATGGACATTTTTAAGTCTTTTTATTTTAATTACAGTGAGCGTTATTTTTCCTGTTGACCGTAGAAAATATGCAACTTGCGTGATAGTCACTGGTTATATGCAAATGCTCCGTTAAATCTTGCAGCTCTTTATCACCATTTCTTTGATTTTTTTCGGTTCCTACTTATTATCTCGATGTCAAAACTACTGTTATTTCAAACTAACTAAAAAAAACATATTAATAACAATTATTATTTAAAGGAAATTAACTAGGCGTAAGCTTCGCTATGGCGATAAAAACAGATTGCATAATTCTAGACTTGAATTTGAACACTACCTAAGTGAAATATTTAATCTTTTGAGATAATTGTAAAGATATCTAGACAATTTTATTATTATTTTGCGAAACATACAGATTTTGTTTGAATATTCACCGTTTTTCAAATACATGTAACAATTCTTGTTTAGAATATAATTATTACTAAAAAAGTACACATTATAGATATTTTTATTTGCCACATACTTTGTCATTTATCGGTAAAATTTTACAAGGTACTAATATTTTTGTACTGTGATAACAAAACATTCTGTTATCAAATAACACCAGCAATGAAATAAATATACATCAAAGTAAAACAAAGAGCTTTCTTTATAAAAAGGTAAAAAAGTTATGATTTAGGCAATGTCAGGATTTAGGACATATTTTAATAAATACATGATTATCACTCTTGTTTATATATATATAACTAACAATTAAAATTTACATGTTAAGCTTTTTATCAGCATGGTAAAGCTTCTGAATTTGGGGAAAAAATGTATCCTTAGAACTGGATGCAACTAATAACTATTTTTGACGACCCATATTGTGTGATGGGCGGCTACTATACCAAGGGTTCCGACATTGATCCCCAGGCAGTACAAACATTTGTGTGTATGAACATATCTATTTGTAAAGATCTGGGTGTTTATGTATTATATATGTGTAACATATGTATGTATTTACAAAAAAGTGTATAAGGTATCAGTTGTTTAGTACCTTAACTGCGAGCTCCTCGCTTTATATGGGCCTAGATGGCGCTGTGTTAATTTCATTGAATATTTATTATGTATTTTGGACATCCCTAACCATTATATTAACCGATTTTTATCTGTATTACATCCCAAATCATTTCATTGCTCGATTAATGAAAGCTAAATTCTTAAGCGTCTCCCCCAAAAAGCCGGGGCGAAGTCGTATCGAATTTGACCAATAACTCATGGAATTCAAAAGATCGTTGTTGTTCCATAATAGAAATCAGTCATAATAAAATAATGACATTATTGGCCACGCCTGTCGGTCCAGTCCTCTTGTTTGGGCTGACGTATTTTTTATGTGCTAATTTATATTCAAAGTATGTAAGACTATTATAGTGACTGCTTTAGATTAAGCTTTTTTATGTTTAAACAGATTCCTAGCTTACGAGCGCTGTCGGTGGCTTGGCTGGAATATATTAATGTTAATTAGTTTTTGTATGTCTAATTATAAACTTACCGGTGTGGTTTGAATATGGTAGGAACATAGTTTGCTTCCTGAGGTCACAAGTCCCGCTTTTACATGCTTTAAGGATATCCTGTTTTATAACTAATACTTGTGTTTTAATTAAGCTAATGCCAATTAAAAATTACATGATAGCACAAATTAAATAATACTAATAATCTTTAAAATATCATGGGCGTCTATAGTTATCAGGAGATAAATAAATATTTTTTGATATTATACATTATTTGATTCCATGATTTTCTGTTCCTTAACTCAAAAATAAATGTTTTTATGTTACTTTTTTTATATTTTACTCGGTTGTGACTCGGTACTGAGTCGTCTAGGTAGATACGGGTACCACCGCAGTGCTAGGTACTGACCATTCAAAAAGGTGTGTTTTGCACTTCTGTGTTTCGGGATGAGGGTACTCTGTAGCTAGTAAAATTACCGGGTCAAAAGACTTAAAATAAAACAGGTGTTTTCATTGATTCCCACAAACACTTCATTTGTCATGGTCAGGTGTATCACTTACCACTAGGTGAGTTTGTGTGCAAGCTTGACTTTTTAGTTATAATAGTTAAGGTACCTGCATTGCTATATTTATATGTTATTTTTACTTTTAAAAAATACTTTTATGTGTTATATTATGTTATGTTATATATTAAATGTTTGAGTTTGCTTCCCATTTTTTTATAATTTATTATGTTTTTAACGTACCTGTAAGAGTTATCAAGTATGGTAATTAACCTATTATATAAATAAATACAATAAATGTTACGAGNATTTAATATGTATTTTGGACATCCCTAACCATTATATTAACCGATTTTTATCTGTATTACATCCCAAATCATTTCATTGCTCGATTAATGAAAGCTAAATTCTTAAGCGTCCCCCCAAAAAGCCGGGCGAAGTCGTATCGAATTTGACCAATAACTCATGGAATTCAAAAGATCGTTGTTGTTCCATAATAGAAATCAGTCATAATAAAATAATGACATTATTGGCCACGCCTGTCGGTCCAGTCCTCTTGTTTGGGCTGACGTATTTTTTATGTGCTAATTTATATTCAAAGTATGTAAGACTATTATAGTGACTGCTTTAGATTAAGCTTTTTATGTTTAAACAGATTCCTAGCTTACGAGCGCTGTCGGTGGCTTGGCTGGAATATATTAATGTTAATTAGTTTTTGTATGTCTAATTATAAACTTACCGGTGTGGTTTGAATATGGTAGGAACATAGTTTGCTTCCTGAGGTCACAAGTCCCGCTTTTACATGCTTTAAGATATCCTGTTTTATAACTAATACTTGTGTTTTAGTTAAGCTAATGCAAATAAAATTACATGATAGCACAAATTAAATAATACTAATAATCTTTAAAATATCATGGGCGTCTATAGTTATCAGAGATAAATAAATATTTTTGATTATACATTATTTGATTCCATGATTTTCTGTTCCTTAACTCAAAAATAAATTTTTATGTTACTTTTTTATATTTACTCGGTTGTGACTCGGTACTGAGTCGTCTAGGTAGATACGGGTACCAGCGCAGTGCTAGGTACTGACCATTCAAAAAGGTGTGTTTTGCACTTCTGTGTTTCGGGATGAGGGTACTGGAGCTAGTAAAATTACCGGGTCTAAAAGACTTAATATCTGTCGTATCAGTGAAGGGCGCAAGGCAGTATTAGCGGAAAAAAAACAGGTTTTTCATTGATTCCCACAAACACTTCATTTGTCATGGTCAGTGTATCACTTACCACTAGGTGAGTTTGTGTGCAGCTTGTACTTTTTAGTTATATAGTTAAGGTACCTGCATTGCTATATTTATATGTTATTTTTACTTTAAAAACATTATTTTATGTTATATTATATATTAAATGTTTGAGTTTGCTTCCTATTTTTTTATATTTATTATGTTAACGTACCTGTAAGAGTTATCAAGTTGGTAACCTATTATGTAAAATAAATACAAATGTTACGCGTACTTATGCCCGCGACTTTGCAAGATAGTGGAGCGGTTTTTTTTTTTCAAAGTAACATAAGTGTAATGGTTAGTTTTTCTTTAAAAATAAACAGCTACCTAGTCCACTTATTCATAAATTATGTATGAGAAGACACCATTACATTTCAAAGCACGCTATCTAAGTCATAATGTTACAAAGGGGCACATGACATTTTTAAACCAAAGATTACATTAGGAACTGGTTACAAATTATTTATCACGTTTATAATTGCTAATTTTTTACAGCTTCGTAGCCATTATTAGTTTCATCGTTTAGTAAACGTTTAGACACTATTAAGATAAGGTTATGATGCAATAGATAGATAATTCTATTGCACAAAACAAATTAACACTTAACATGATCTGCACAGGAAAAAAAGTATCGCGGCCTTATTACTAAATAGTAATTTCTTCAGACAACCAACTTATTAGAAGAGGACAATTGAAAGAAGGGGTATGCATACATATAAACAAGAATAAGAGAAATACAAATAACCATAATAATAATCTATAATGTTATCTAAAATACTTAAATAATTATTTGTTGCTAACAATAATAGCTTTCATTGTAATCGGTAAATAATATTGTTTGTCAAACAATAATGGCATTCATGCATAGTAGCCTTTTTAGATGTGTTTATTCCTAATAAGAGAAAGAATATGAATGAAACCATTTTACAATATTTATATTTTTCTTGCGAATCTGGTTTTATGAAATGCTTGTATCTAATGCAGAAATTGAGGCACATTTCATTAGTAAGTACTTATATTTATTTAGTAAAAAGGCAAATATTATAATATGCATTCAAATATTGTTTTACTTTTATTAAAGACTTAAAAAATATTTTTAAAATATGTCTTCAAGCACTTACCTCCAGCTTTAATGTCCATTTGCTGGAGTAACCAACCATAATGGTCAATTAGGAGTTGAAAAGTTAGCAAGAGCCTCGTTCATCAATCGCCAGACAATGGGAAGTCGAAGTTGGCTTGATGCCAGAAAATGGTACTACATAGTAGTATAACCTATTCATCAATCTGAAGTATTCTTACATATCTTTGATGAATTAAATTGAGTTTATAAGCTAAATACACATTAAAGGCATAACCCAAATTACCAGTACCCAAAGAACAATTGTATGATCGTGAACTTTTTGGTCCACCCACGGCTTTCGATAAGAATTTCTCAGGACCCAAAGCGGGCCAATATACGAAATATTGAATTGATCGCATTCAACAATACGCCGTAAAAGCCGGCGCAAGGCAAACACAATGTAATCTGTTACGGGAATACAGGGAACATGATTTATTAAAGAGAATTTTCGTTCAAAATCCTTATTATGTAACGGTTCAGTGTATCAATATTCAAATCTGGGGTTAACATTTAAAATTTGCGAAATTAACGCAGACGTTCCTTGGTTTCGAGTTGGGCGGAGCTGTGTTTTAGTCTTGTTTGGTTCAAAGAAACTCATGCTTGTGTTTATAAATCTGCTTTGCCATCGATATTTGTTAATTTTACATTAAAATGGTAACTAAAATTAAATACTGAATGAATATAATGCAGTTCATAAACGGGAAAGCGAATTCTGAATCTTTGATACACAGATAAATTTTATTGAAGTGAAAGAGTTACTAGAGCTTGTATCATGAGATTCAAAATGAACCTAGCTTCTGATGTAACAGAGTCAGTTTTTGCGTGTAAGGTAGAAAAATAACAAAATACAATAGGTAAAAAAATGGGTAAGTATCCAATGCTGTTCAAAAAGGACCACCTTAATTCAGCGGACCTAGATAGATGCTTAGCTCGGCTTTATTACTCTAAAATAGGTGGTTCAGAAGAACATATTAAAGAACTCAGCGATGAGCCAGTTCGAGAACCTTTGAGAAATTGTGATTTGATGATAGGTACCACTAGTAAGTAGTAGTAGATGGTAGACAAAAGTGGCGTTTTCCAACAAATATCAACTGTAACAGTTTTTATTTTCAAATAAAACTGTTGCAGTTGATGTGAGTGTTACAGCTGAAAACCTACATGCAGTAATATTTACATAAAATTCTATTTTTACTGCATTAATGGCAGGGGTATTGGCTGTTCAAATCCGCCGTTAACGAAGTTCAGGTCATAATCCGCGCGGGACTCCGCTTACAATTAACAAGCTCTCCGTTGTCCGTCCACTATATTAGCAGTTAACAGGGCTTTCCCGGATTTCTGGATAATTCCATTACAATCGTTGTGGACCATAAAGGCCACTATTCAATATACTCTGATTATTTCGTGTCACCTATCTGCCATATAAACCTACTATTACCTATGCCCAAGGTAGGTAATAACTATGCCATATCAAGCATGTCAAATAATAATAGTTTAAAGTTTTTATTACTAAAGTGATCCCCTGGAGTTTGTTATATATTTTACTGGTATTTTACAGCCTTGTTTTAATTGTTTCTTCAATTCACCGCAGTGCCAAAAATCGTCCCGTGAAACAGGAGTGTTATGCACTTTTGTGTTTCAGGATGAGGCACTGTAGCTAGTAAATTACTGGGTATAAGAGACCTAACATCTGTTGTCTCGGGTGTAAGGCGCGGTACGGCATTGATGGAGGATAACATCTGTCTATCAGTTGTTGGTCTCCTTCAATGCGCTCTGTCATGGTCTGGCGTATCACTTACCATCAGGTGAGCGTCCAGATCGTCTTGTACACTTATAACATAAAAAAATAAGAAGACGACATAAGAATCTTCAAGCAGTCGCTTGGCTTAAAGTCAAAGTAATCAGAGAGCTTTATATAAGTTAGAGTATAAAATACGAGCTGTATCAGAACTTTTCTGAGGGAATTATATTTTATTGTTTAAACCAATAGCTTAATTTTTTTTGGGTAATTTTTCACTGGCATTTAAAATAAGAATGTTATTTTAAGGTATCGGATTTATTATTTTTTTACCATTGACATTACGTATGCAGGTCTCACTGACTCATCCAACCAGGTAAGTAAAGTTTTCCGCCTATCTAATGCCATTGAGTGGATTATCAAGGTCGCAAAAGTTAAGGCACTAACCTAAAGTCAATTACATATCTTTAGGAACTGTTAGATACCTTTATCTTATATGGAAACCTCGCCAAGCCTTTTTCACTTGTCGTCCTCATCTGTATAGACATACGAACCTATTCGAGTTCAAATTCAAATCCTCGCTTATTATAGAATAATAAATACAGAAAATTATGTTGGGGATTCCGTGTAGGTCTTGATATTATATATGAGAGTGGCATGTGCATCGTTTACTTTATCGTATTTATATCTTTGTAACGCAGAGATTCCAAGTATTCATCGTAAACTATTTATCAGATATGTACGATTATACAATTGGAATGTTCAAAAACAAAATGAACAAACAAGACTTATGCTAAACAGCTGCCATCCAGAAGCGCATTTTGCTGTCACTACATGGACAGGTCCAACATTCAATTAGCGTTAAGCACTGAAATATGATGATTAATAAAAGAAAATTAAGTAATGCCAGTTCGTAGCATGCTACAGAATACCAAGCCATTACTCGAATAAATTATCGAATATGTCAACGGCCGATGTGATAGGGTTGTCTAGTATATTAATGTGTACTTATTTTCAAATATATTAATTTATTATTTTGAACAAAATTCATATAAAATTTGATATTGTTACATCATTCTTGCCTTATGTGGCAACAATAAAGTAATTTTAAAGGGCAGGCAACGCATCCCTGTGACCTCAGTTGTTGCAAATGTCCATGGGCGGCGGTAACACTTACCATCAGGTGAACCGCATGCTCGCTTGTCTCCCTATGTTATAAAAAAAAATTGCTATTCTTCAGAATATCTAACGAAAAGATAAGTTAAGCATGTCCTATAGTTGGCTTTACCGTAGCAATGAACTGTTGTTTTACTTATTGCCATCTAGTCCTTTTAGCTAAAATAACGTCAATTTTTTTGCATTTTTGTTGTGTAGTGTATGTATTTCGCATATAAATTCTTTGACAAACTTGGAATACTCTATAGAATTACTTAATTAGCATTATACTGAACTAATAACGGCACGTTAGACTTGTTAGATTTCGCTAACACTTGGTACTTTATGAGAACGTTCAAATCAACAATAACGGAAAAATATATCCTGCAAGCTGGTATATGTTGCGTGCCAACCCTGTTACCGTAACGTGGGTAAAACTTCATTTGAATACCTTGACAACATGCAGCCATACAGTGGTGAGGGCGGGTTGCCTTTATATTTTGAAGTCATTGTATGTTTGTTTGGGAATATTCATAGGCCAAAGAGGAATCGCTACAACACCACAGATCCTAGTGACGTCTGTGTGTGCTTGTGAATTGAGAAATAAAATCTTCGTATGTCTTTCCAGACATACGAAGATTTTATTTCTCAATTTAATAGTTTTAAAGTAAGTAAAGTAAAGTAAAAAAAATATTTATTTCCACACACTAGAATTTAAGGCATTACAACTGTATTGACAAATTTAAATAAAAAAAAAACAATGTATGCAAGCATGTGGAACTGGAGCCTAAACTAGGGCGACCCTGTATATCAGGACTCCAGGACCCACTCGCAGATCGAGGATGAAATTCGGGGTATGTGCCATAATGTGTGTGTGTGTGTGTGAGGGAGAGAGTGCGCATGTTTGTGAGTGTGTGTGTGTATGTGTGTTTATGTTTGTGAATGAGTTTGTACGTGTGCGTGTGTTCGTGCGTGTGTGCGTGCATGTTGATTAAGTATGTCATGTGTTTATGTCTTATGCGTATTAAATATATATTATTTTTATACTCTAGTAAGATATGAAAGATTTCAAATAAAATTTATTAAAGTTAACTAATGGACGAGAGCAGGGATTCAGTACTATTAAAGTCAAGTTTGAGAAGCCAGTTTGTTATGACAAATTTACATTGGAAGCGTGTTTTGGGATAAATATTTAACACTCGATTCAGCCTATTGTACAAGTATGGAGCCAGAAAGTAATAGTGCCTTTTGATAAAAGTTGTGCGACAAGTAATGCTTTCGCAGACCTTGTAGGACCTACGCTTGGGTTCAGAAGGACTTGAAACGTAAGGGAGCTCAGAGTGTTTAAAGAGCGTGGCGTGAAGGATGAACAACTTTTTGACAGTAAGCACTTGACATTCCTTGTAAAGATCAGCGGTGATAGCGAAACGGTTTCTTCAATTACCTTTAAGATTGATCTTTGAGCTCTTTCCACTTTTAAGATATAGTCTTACATCTTCCACCCCATGCACTAATACAGTAGCTCAGGACCGATTGAGCCAATGCAAAGTATACGCATTTGAGTACGTGCGACTCGAGTAGATTTCGCAACTTATTAAAAACCCAAAAAAGCTTCCTTGAGCGACTAGTAAGAAGGGTGATATAAGGTATCCATGACAGGTTATCATCAAGTAGTACACCCCGGTACTTTATTTGGCTGACTCGATCCAATACTATGCAGTCACATTGAGATATGTTTGTATTTTTTGAGTCACATATATGTGCTTTGATCTGAAAATCAGAATGAGGTTGTGTTGACTTTTTTAAAGAAAAGATTATATATTTGGACTTCAGGATATTAAGTGTTAGATAATAACTTCGTAGCCACACAATTATATGTTGCAGGCTCCTTTCAGCACAACTTCTTGCTGCTGCCCAAATCTCTCCCCTGAATATAGTTTTGGTCAGGTTCGCTTTATTGCTGAAGTTGCGAGGTGGTTCAGTATTAATTATGATTAATAATTTCTTATGATTAAATAAACACATAAAACCTAACGATACTTTCCTAAATTGTCTTAATTAAATAATTTTGTGACCTGGAGCTGGATTTCTCAACGTGAAGCTTATTACACGTTTAAACATTAGTCAAGCAAATATAAGTTTAATCATCCTAATATAGTTTCAACAAAAGTGTTCTCCTTAATTCGAAAGAACGTTGTTATCCCAGGTGTTATTATAAATTCTTTAAACAAAGCTGTGAAGTAAAGGCTCAAATAATACGCCTGCACATGACTTAAGCTACGTCACAATAAGAGACTAATTATTTAGACGACCCTTTTGGTGATAGAACTATCACGTAATCGAACAAGTCCTTACTAAACTCCTACAAAGTGAAGTTTCCTCGCGGGATTCGAACCAACGATCGTATTGATCACGTATCGATTTAACAAGCTGTGTGACAGTTGGAACCCGATTATAATAAATGTTTTCAAGTAAACTTTACTATTTTGCCTTCTAAATATTTCAATCTAATATTATGCTACGATTACCCTTAAAGTTAAGGTATTATAATAAAATATTGGTAGCTCTATAAAAGGTTATCGAATCAATTTTTTTCATAACAATATCTCAAACTCACATTTATAATTAACATAATTTGCACCTGTTTAAATTCAAAGACAGTAAAATAACAGAACTTGCATAGAGGCCAATGCATTTTATAAATTCCTCCATCAACCATAGTCATAATTTACTATATCCACTTACAGAATGTTAATCCCAGTGATTGTCCATTAAAAAAGCTTTCCCACTATTCAAAGCATACAAAGTGTTGTATTTTTATAAATTAAGCCTTTGAATGGTTATTTGGCCTAAGCGCGGTAATGCTGTTATTTGAAACGGTTATTGTGCGTCCGGTCGTTTACTTGGAATATTGAATAAGGGAATACGTGAACGGGATTCTGATTGGCGTATATCTCGATTTTGGACTTTATTACTTATTATGTTTTTACTTCGAATAGAAGAGCGTATGACGCCCTCCGGTCTTATAGACCGACGACTTGCTAAGGGTGCTGGAGGCTGGATGAGAAAGCGGTGGACCGGGATATCTGACGCAAAACGGGTGAGACCCATACCAACAGTGGACAGCAATAGGTTGAATAGAATAGAAGAGCTTTGGAGTGGAAACTTCGTCTAGGAAAGCGTAGTGATTGATAAGTTGAAATGCTTAGTATCAGCAGCGATCGCGTTATTTTAAAATGTAACGTTACGATTATAATATGGGTGCAATGAAGTCAGAAAGTATGGATTGCTGATATTCTCACAAACAATCGAAAAAAGTGTTCCGAATGCCATTGACAGCACACATACACATATTTCGAATTTCGAACACATTTACCTAAACAAAGAGTACAAACTGTACTCTCTTCGGTGGTTCGTTTTTGAGACACGGCTGGCGTAGCTACCTTTATATATACAGAGTTGTATGGTTAGTTACGATATCCTTCCTATCCTGTTATAATTAACATTTCCGATATCGGTATTATATTAATATAATACCGAATATTATATTCGGTATTATTATAAGGCCATTATGTTTCAATTTTGTCTAAACTAGCTTCTAAATGATTAGTGCGATATGAACTTGACCAAAAAGTTATATTTCGGTCCAAGTGTAATTACGTTATAACTGTCAAAATTTAGCGCGATCGACTGCAGTACTTTTTAACTGGCAGTTCCACAGTAAGATTTTAAGAGCGGAATCAATGGACAATTCCATTACCAAGTTTAAGTACGTTTGCTCATATTTTGTGTTATAAAAGGAGCGAACTATTCGTTCCTAATTCGTTTACGCGATGGTAAGAAATGCACCTGCCCAAGACAGATGCAATTATAAGGAGACCACTGTTCACAGTAATTACCTAGAGATGAGATATAAGTCTAATAGAATAATATTCTAGTTAAGGAATCAAAGATAATTTTAAATAAATGTTCATGGGAACATATCATATATGTTTAAATATACACGAGCAAATAAATAAACTGTCCAGTGTTTTCCAGTATCCAACTTATGTTTTTGCATCAATATCTATTCAATACAAGGATTTGAAAAATTAACGCTTACTTTACCTTGTCATATATTTTCAAATAATCCTGACGTGTCTTTATGAGTGACTTGATTTAACTCTGAACGCTCACGAATCGTCGACTTCACTGTCGCATGTCCGAACGCAATCACGAGCTCTCTGTGACATCTAATTACCGCCAAATTAAGCCGCAGCTGTGAACTTTCTTTCTTCTTGGTTCGAATATTAAATCGATAGAGATCAAGCGCATGCTGTGTTTTCTATGCATTTGTAAGTTTTTAAACACTTTGAAATAATTCTAAAATGAAATAAACATAGCATTCAAGTAAGTCGCCACCTGATGGGAAGTGGCCACTGTGGCCTTTAATGTTATTTCCCGAAAAAGAGACAGAGAACAGCGTTGTTGCTTAACTAACCTTATTATGATAATAAGAAGTAAATTGCCCTTTCATGTTGTTAATTTTCTATGTTTGTGAGGTTGTCTGGAAGAGATCGCTTCAAGCGATAAGGCCGCCTGAATTGCATTATTTTCCTTCATTTAAATATTTTGTTAATATGTATTTTTTATCTATCTTTAGTCCAGTACTTCAGTAGACGAATAGAGAGTAATCCAATAGTAGTAATATTCCTCTACACGTGTGTGGATTTCTGCGAACATTTCTCTTTGTGTTTGTTTGGGCTTTTATACATGAAAATGTATGAACTATATTTATCAGATGAAACTTCTTGCTAAAATTGCGACTATCTAGGAGGTGATATAATATGTATTCTTTGAGTCATTTTTTATTTCTTTAATTCTTATTCTTATGGAGACTAAATACTAACAATAGAGATATTAAAATATGATAACTTATAACTACTATTAAATAAATATTCTGTAACAGAAAAGCTCCATAAATAATGAACTATAATGTATCAGATCCCAGCATTCATTAGCATCGTCTCACGCATGCTCAGAATAGACCCCCAGTCACGAACGCGTTTCCAACTTCGATACATCCATAAACGGTGGACAAACTAAACGTTTCCATTTTACCAACTGACATTTATCTAATTACACGATCTCAAATAAGAAATTTGGAATTAAGCACTCACCGTTCGATAGTAAAATCGACGGTGATATTAAAAAAACACTAAACAAATGACGGTCGCGACCCCGTGCGCCTCGGCACCATACGCCGCGAGAATTTCTTAATGCCCTCTTGAACGCGATTAATGGTTTAACGAATAGGAATAAAGGGAATGTACGAGGTGCGACCACGAAAACGCAACCTTATCTATACTCGCTGGCGCTGTTTGCCCTCTCTAATTGGCTAATTGGCATACGAGAGATAGATCAGTAGACGCGATCTCTTCCTCAGCGAGATACAATCGTGCCCACCGCCTCTGCCGACCTGATGAAATGCCTGATCGATATCAGAACGCCCATTCAAATACGCCTCTTGGAGCGTAATTGTAATATATTACGGTGGTAATTTAAGATTTGTGTAAACGCGGCTAGGTCATTACAACGGCCCATTAGAAATGGCAAGTTTAAAAAATATCACTGCGTGTGGTCTCTCGATTGTTCGATGCGATAATGCTTTGATGGTGATGAAATATGTCTTAGGCAATGGCGGTCACCATTCAATATAATTATTTGGCAAGACGTTTCATCATTTGTTACTTGATTCACGCCTTAGCCGTTTTCGTCGAATTAGCTGTCTGTGATTAACCAAATGCGGACACACATTTATCATATGATTCGCTATCTTTTTATTGGTTTCATTAACTATAATGAGATAAAAATCTACGGCAATCGTTCTTATTGGATTCCGATTCAACTGTAATTCGTTTTACGAAAACAAATACTTTCAAAATACCTACACAAATGAACAGACTATAAATTATTATGGGGATAAATTGTTTTTTTGTTGATTTTTAAAAAAGAATTATTTGGTTGCTAAATCTGAACAAGTATCTAACTGTACTCTTGTAAGAATACATAACCAAAAAATTATATGTTTTGCAGAACCATAAAACATGCAGCACCTAAAAAAATACGCATACACAATGTTTTTTTAGAATATTTGTTTAAAAAGAGCTCCATAATCTACGCTCGTGTCGAGTGCAAAGCAAGAAGTATCCCGGCAACCGTTTTTTGTATCCGATATAAATCCTTCATGCGCATAGCACCGGTCCCTAACTGCGAATACATTTTTAAAGCAACAGAACATAAAAGGGAATACTGGAGTATTATTCGAAAGTGAGGAAATGCGTTCCATACATCAAGGGAGCAAAATAGAAAAATAGGGGCTACGTAAAATGTGACTATATCGCTGTGAAATGTTGCTACGATTTGGTAAGATGCAACGCACATTTGATATTGATGGGAGCTCGTGCTTGTATGTATGGTGAATATCTTGCAAGCGTTTACCAAATTTTTGTTCAACTTAGTTAAAAGTTTGAAAATGACGAAATTAACTTCAGTCTAATATGTGGTCTCTTTATAGGTACGTATCTGAGTAGTATATAATTTGCAAATACCTATCGCTAGCTTAGACATAACTTGTACTTTAAATTGTAATTCAACAAACTGTATTAGTGCTATTGGTATTCCGCATAGAATAAAATAAAATAAAACAATACTTAAATGGTATCATATGGAAGGACGAATGGAATTTAGGATGTTGGCTTATATGATCGTTCCATTCAATTCTTAACACAATAAAGCAGAATTAAGGACATCATCGAAAACTGTACTAGTTTCAATTATAGGGTCACCGATCAGTTGATACCCCATTAGACGGTAATCACAAAATACTAGCTCCTTTTTGCAGAACATCGCTGGACGAACGGGCTGTCGCCGGCAATCACGCAAACGGAAATACGGAATCGCGTTTGGGGAGAACACTACACTCACGCAAGTCACAGTTCTTTAGCACTGTATTTAACTGTCTTTGTTGGGGTCTCAGCACTTGAACATATAAGTTCCATCTGGGGCATGGAACTATTAAAATAAAATCTACGTCAAACTACAAGAAAAAAATTACTTTCCGTTGTAAAAAAATATATGTGTACTATACAAAAGGAGGTCGAGAAAACCAGAGTCTTTATGTCTTAAATCTTAATCAGACCATTAAATTCAAATGTTAATATTCTTATTGCACCTAGTAGTCTCTTTTAAATCCTAACTTTTAATACAATTACTTGTATCTCTAGCTCCCCACCAGGCCTGGTTTTATAGCATAACCCATCACTACCCTGAAGTAAACTCAAAAACCCAGCAGCAGACATTCACCGGCATTAAATCTAGTAGATATTTGGGATTTTGACCGAGTTAAAAAATAAATTTGAAACGTTCCTTATGAAATTTATTACCAACCAACACATCAAAGTATGGTTATATTCATTGATATATATTTTTTAATTTAATTAAAAAAGAACAAAGTAAGTTAGTTGATATAATCTAACAGTCAAGACAAGATTTAGTAATGCCTTAGTAAATAAATAAATAACATAAAAATAAATATCCACTAACATTCACACAGCGCCATCTAGTCCCATACTAAGTATAACCTTTAATATGGGTATTCAACAACGGATAAGTTAACTTACACTTCATACATGGACACACAGACCAACACAATGATATAGGAACCTTCAAGAAAAAGCGTATTCCTTCATTAAAGGCATACAAGCAACGGTAGCACTTCTGGTGTCACCGTTGTTCATGGGCGGAGGAGAACACTTTCCATCAGGTATCTTTCTTGCTCGATTGCTCCCTATAACTTAAAAACACAAATGTTAATCATGTACACAAATGTTTATTGCCCGGGGATCGAACCCATAGTGTAGCCTACTTTTTAACCACATGGTTCGGTAAAATGTTTGCAAGTAAGTTATTTTAACAGAATGAAATTAGTTGAGAAGTCTGTCAGTATCACTATTAGCTTATCACAATATGGCGATATAGTCTTGTCTACATCGCAACCTCAACAAGGTGATTCGGTAACCAATCTAACATCTGTTTGAGAGGCAATGAAACTGAGCGAGCACTTTCGCCGACCTTGACGTTACAGAGGAGGTTGTATATATAATTGCGTATTGTGTAATCAACATCGGCTACGAACAATCAAATGAGTCTTGCTCAATTTATTAGTTGCTCGATAAGTCGCACATCCATTGGTATAGAATACAAGCTTACAAATACATATTACTATTAATAAAATTAGTATATGTAATACAGTACACCGTCGTCCAAGAAAAAATATTCCGTATTAGTGATGACATAAATAAAAATTATAGTAAAAAAACGTGAAATACTCCACTACTTGTTTGTTTGACATTCATTAAATGACAACAAAACACTTTCCCACCACTTTAAAAAATGTGCTAAAGATATAGTAGTCTGATATATCGCAACTCAGTTCTACTTCTCACTTATTAATTTTAACTGTAATTATAGTCTAATGCATACTTGGTCATAAATCTTAACTAAGATTCGTTGGTTACCAGTACTCAGATATAACTTTTCTTCAAATTTGAAAATAATTATAATTCAAATAATTTTTAAGTACAATAAATTACTAAAACTATATTAATATACATGAGATCATCACAGTAGTATTTATATTTTAAAACCTTATCCACCTATCTAAAAAATTTATACGTAATTCATCGTTAGTTGTATTCTTTCTAGAGCCAGCCTGATTAAATAATAAGAAACTGAACTTAAGATATCTAAAAAAATCATTTTATTTCAATAAAATAAGTAAATTATCCACAATGAGCTTTTATCTCAGTGGCTGGGCGACTAATTAGAGAAGCAGAGCCATCATAATATTTAAGAACTTTGATTGTTTAATGCACATAAAAACATTCGATACAAAGCGCGGTCGATCGCGATTAATGTGAACGATAATTACTACGTTTGTTACTCATGGTTACAGGCGGATCAGACACGGTATTTTCGCAATATATTGCA
>PQWD01001112.1:0-13109 GCA_019425675.1 Leucinodes orbonalis
AATTTAAATGACACTGGTAGTACTGAATTACTCAATAACGTACTAACGTATTTTCCTTAGATCCAAACCCATGGTGCCTCAAAGCTCTGCTGTGTACGGAGTCAATCCTGGTGTTGCCAGACGTGAACGTCGTCGGCTACTCCGCGCGGCCTCACAACCAGACCTTCGACCTGGCCCACGTCCTCGTCTCCACCGCAGCTGTGGCCCGCTTCCACGCCGCCTTTGCCAACTACGAGACCAGAAAACCTAACTTCCAGCAACGACACGAAAACATTATGTCCGAAGCCACATTCCTAGCCTCACCGTGGCTGCGCGCCTCAGCTAAACTAAGCGCGAAGTTGCTCGATGCTTTTTCCACAAAGTATAATCAAACAATACCAGAATTAGAGGACAGGCTCTTCAAGAACTACATCGAAGGTTGCAACAGTTTGAAAGAGTATGAAGATACTCTTAATGTGGTGGTGCACAAAGACTTGTGGGTGAACAATTTAATGTTTCGTTATGAGAATGGTTTGCCGGCAAACGCAGTCATTATAGACTACCAATGTATCCGGTACGCTCCTCCCGCTTTTGATTTAATGGGATTCCTTTATTTGACAACGTCTCGATCGTTCCGGGAACAGCATGAGGAAAAAGTGAAACATTACTATTACTGCGTATTTTATGATTCATTGGATGAAGCCGCCAAAGCCAGAATTAAAGAACTTGGTGTGGATAGAGAGAACTTTTTAGAATGGTGCGAGCGCGCTCGATTGTTCAGTATGTGTCTTGCCATAAGTATATTTCCATACATCCTCATGGATCCTAAAATAGCTCAGAAGACCTTCGACGACCCAGCAACCTACGACAAGCTAACATTTGAAGATCGCTCGGGTCCTGTAATCGCACATGCTAAAGAATGCAAGATATATAAGCACAGACAGCTAGAAGTTACCGAAGAGTTAGTGGAGAGGTACATATTAAAGGAGGCTTGAATGTGGTTCGGTATATACAGGAGTTATATAGAGCTAAGGTCAGATAGGGGACTGGTGTCAGATGACTAGATGATAAACATGTAGATAATGTAGCCATATTCGTCACTCAAAAGCGAGCGCATAATGCTATTGTATTCTTTAAATGGAAGTGAAACCTTTAAATTTATAATATAATAAATATCCACAAACATTAACACAGTGCCGTATAGCCCCAATTGGAGCATGTACTATGGGTATTAAAGATACGTAGATATTTTATAAATATCTACACAACCTGATCAATAAACACCCTGACCAATCCAAACAAATGTTACAAACTCGGGACCTTTGGTCAAATCTCAATTTTATAAAATTTTCTAGAATGTCTATTGATATGAAAAACTGTATACAATTGTGTGTAGGTAAACAAGAGAACACATGTACCTAAAACACAAGTAAAACTATTTATAGGTACTGACGGTGCGCCTACCTACTTGTAAATATGCCAAGGATAAAAAATAAATGTTGAATTTTATTTACCAGTGTATTTGGTCTAAAATTATTTAACATTAATTTAATCCAATTGTAGAGTAACTTACTGTTACCCAATCGTAACCGCTTGTTAAGGATGAAACAACTTTTTGTGAGAATTAACACAGAATTTTAATTTATCAACGGGGACAAGATAGTCTTGAGTGATTTGCTGCACAATTATTCAACCAATCCATGATGTAAATAAACAGAAATGAACGTGTTTCAATTAGTTGCTACGCTTTTTTGGGTCAAAGTCACATGTAAATAAAAATATCTTTAGTAAGCGATAAACATTTTCAACCTTTTTTCTATGCGTAGAAATGTTCAGAAAATACCAAAATGTTTCACTCATTGATTTAATATTTACCTCAATGGTTTCACTATTGTAAAGTAGGCCTCAATGGTCTGGACTGTAATGTAAGGTAAGATTAACAATAACAACCACTCGTCGGTTGGTGTCCAGCCTGCTTAACCCTAGGCCTGTGTGATAGCATCCAGCATTTGCATCGTATACCCATACGATGTCAAATGCTGGATGTACTGGTAATTGTAAGCGACCACATAAACGTCATCTCTTTTAACCAGATTGAGGCCTTTGTCCAGGGACTGTACTAGTAAGCGTTACCTTACATAAACTTGATCGTTTGTCACTGAATATGGATCTGTGAGAGCGTCACCAGCAGGTGTTGCAGCTGTCAAACTGTCACCGCATTACGGTATAAGGCTTTGCAGCCTCTTGCTCCAATACAAAAACGTTGCGACAGAAAACGGAGTTTACACGCTGCGACCATGATAGTTATTCAGAATAGTTAAACTCCGTGGTCTGAGCGTGGAGTTTCGATGCGTGATCCGTCACTTTGTATGTCTTTGTTAGGTTTATATTATCAAATGTAAACAAACGAGCAGACTACATATTTCATCATCATCAGCTCATTAAACGTCCCCACCGAGGGCACGAGCGTGTCGGGATTTGAACCTCAGCCCTCCGGTAGGAAGGCGACAGACCCATTAGCCACCGACGCTCACCGATACATATTTACTGATGGTAATTGACTTCCTTTATCCATGAACCTCGCGACTTTAAGAAGCTTTGCTAGTTAGAAGTTCGATTGCCACCTTTAAAAATGGAACCTTTAATAATGGTCAAATAGGGAGGGAATGGAGTTTAGGCATCCGGTTACCATCACTGTGCGAAATACAATGCAAAGTTTTGCACCAGTTTTCATAGTGATATCATTCGGATCGCGCCGACCGATTTCAAAGAACATTATTAAATTGATTTTTTTTAACCCATTCGCAGCAAGGACATTCCAATCTATACAGTTTGAATAGCAAAATTTGTTTCTTTTCAAATAATCTAGATAGCGTCGGTGGCACGTTAGTGTAGACTGTTGCCTTCAGCGTATAGGTTCAATTCTGCCACGTATTGATGAGTTTTCAAATCTTCGAGAATATTACGTACATAGTTTATCCGACGCTCTTACGATGAAGGAAAACATCGTGAGGAAATCTGCGCACGCTGCGAAGATTCAAATGTGTGCATGAAGTCGGCACATCCGCACTGTGCCGCGTGGACGACTAAAGGAGACGAGCCTACCCGAATAGGGTGTATGCCTATTCAGGTAGGCTCGTCTCCCTCGGTTGGGACCACAGATTTCCCAATACAAGAGATAGGGCAAGCCGCGTTTTTAAGTGTGACAAATGTAAGCTCAACGAGCATATACTGGCTGCCAGTTTACGCTCTGTGAGACGAGTCAAGACGCACGAATATTAGAAGAAATTCCGTTTTTTCCAAATGCCATCCTGTGCAATTGTAACATGCCATCTCGCAATGAATCAGTAATTTACCAAGAAAATATAATAACTTTTCACAGGTATGAACCGAAAAGAAATTGCGACACTGGGACTGCGTATAAACTTGGCGGCTTGTCCAGTCTAACTGTATATTCGGATGTCTGTGGTTGGGACGTATAGTGAGCTGATGATGATGATGAATATAGATAGATTTTATGGTAAGAAAGGTTAGTCCATGTTTCAAAAGGGATGTAAAGCCATCGCTGCACCCAGCTACAATGTTAAGCAAGAAGTCGTTGACACCCACTAATCCGCATTAGGCCCGCGTGGGTTACGGCCCAATCTCTTCATAGCTATGTTGTGCGGGAAGGCCTGTGACCTGCAGTGGGCAGTTATAGGCTAAAGATGATGATGATTAGTCGTTAACACTCACCAAATTAGAACGACAATGGTATTCAGTGTTCAGTCGTGACATATAAAGGTGGCTTGAGACATATCATGCAATGATGTAAGCTCTGGCCATATGGCGGCGCGCCACGACTTTCCTTATCGAGACAAAAATTGCTATTTGCCAACTAACGCGAGAGACACACTGGGTTGCCTTGCAATATGGTTTCAGGTTCACACATTGTAGTGAGAACAAGTAAGTATGTAAGAGATTTTAGCAAACCAGACTCGGTACTGAGTCGTCTAAGTAGTTACCACCGCAGTGCCAGATATCGTCCTGTGAAATAATAGTGCTATGCACTGTAGCTAGAGAAATTACCGGGTAAAAAAGACCTAACATCTGTTGTCTTGGGTGACGGGTCCAGTGCGGCATTATATTCAACCTAGAATAGGTAATAATTCCTAGCGTAGCGTAGGACGCCCTCCGGCCCGATGGACCGACGACTAGCGAAAGGTCGCTGGTGGAGGCTGGATGAGAAAAGCGGAGGACCGGGATATCTGGCGCAAAATGGGGGAGGCCTATGTCCAGCAGTGGACTGCGATAGGTTGAATAGTGCGGCATTGATGGAGAATAATGACTGTTTATCAGTTGTTAGCAAGTTGTCGGTCTCTTTCAATGCCGCATTTACCTTCACGTGAACGTCTTGATCGTTCTGCTCACTTTGTAATATAAAACAAGCAACGCACCGATTGTAATTCTAATGTTACCGTTGTCACTGGGCAGAGGTCAACACTTACCAACAGGTGTCTCTCTTTCTGGTTTACTCCCTATACCACAAAAAAGCACTCCTTTACATTTATTAAGGATTAAGTCGAGTTTATTCCGTCTACAGTTATTGAACAAAACAAACTATGTAGCCGGGTTTGGTGTGTCACTTGGTGTCTTTAGCGCAGGTTTCCATGTTGATTTAACATTTCTTTAATGCCTTTGGATTAGAGAAAACTGTCTTGCATCGGTATTCAATTGAATTTGTCAAATAGAAATTATTGCTAAGTCAGTACACACTTAAGAGATCTTAGCTGTTTTGCAATAGATTTTATTTACGTAAAAAGTATATTATGTATTAATGAATGAATTTGTAAATAAAAAATTTATTTATAAAGAGGATAAAATGCAATGTTTAAATGTATAAAGTAATTTAATAGTATAAATTATTTTGTAAAATGAATAATGGGTAATATTATGAAATCAAAATTTGCACGTCGATTTAACGATAGAATATGTTGGATTTTAATTTTGTATGATCGTATTGTAACCATATTCTCGCAAATAAATAATTTATTATTATTATTATTAAAGTAAATAATCAAGCTGAGAGGGAAATTTCAAAAAACATCAGTTATCCTGGAAATGGTATCATAATTCAGTTCCTAGCCTGTGACGTAAGGATTTTATAAAGTCGGAAGCTCAAGTTCAGGCTATTCCAAACGCCTGATGGATTGACATAGCAAACAGTTCACAGCGGATCACTTGTTTTTAAACTCTAAACATTAGAACGCATAACCCTCTTTTCATAAAGTTTTCCATCTGCAATATGCGCTTATCCCTTGCACGATGAAGATGGGAATGGGATGGCAGGTAGTTAAAGAAATATTTTACGAAGTTTTGAGTTGAAGTCTTAATTTCGGACAGAGAATTAGCCTAGCTATTCAGCACGGCAACGAGACCTTGGGCACCTTTCCAAATCATGGCGACCTCAACCAGATATTTTATTTATTCCCTTACTCCCTTTGGATAAAATATATTTTTGTATATATTTACGTTTTTTAGGCTATTAGCACAGATTAAATAATATATACTATCTAAATAAATTAAATTGTAAATAATAATTTAAATTGTATTTTCTTAGTTATAACATAGTTTGTAATGTATTTAATAAATATCGTACTAATTTAAAAACTAACTGCTTACCATTTATTGCATAGAGTGAAATAGTTAGTAATGAAGGCTTGTAAATGTAATAATAGTTTCAGAATTATTTTCCGCAGATGATGGTTTGTTAGTACGGCTACGATGACATTTTTCATCAATAAGGCTCGTCCCACATAGAAAAAAAACATAAACACTGTTCTGTATATAACTTAATTCATGCTACAACTAGACACTAGGATCGCATTATGGCTACCTAACATAAGGTGACACCACCAGCACCCCTCAAGTAATAAATCAGAGCAAGCGTTACCTGTTCAACATTTAACGTTTTAAAGTTAAAAGTTGTCTAGGGACAATAAATCTTCGTTTGGCGAAGCTGTGCGGCGTTGCATCAGCACACGCCATCTCTGAGCTGTAACTGGTTCAGTAATACTTAGGGTTGAACATAATCTGCTTTACAAAATCACATTTACGAGAACTTATTAAATATTTATCATCATTAGCCTATAAGGACCCACTACACGGCACAGGCCTTCTCGCATAGAATAGCCATTTTATTAAAATTACATTTTAAAAAGTGCACCTAAGGAGACTTGATTAGATTAGACTTCAAAAATCCTATTTATATTCGTACTAGTCTTTTCGACGGCTTCGTTCGTGTTAAGAAGTATTATTTTTCATCTCCAATTTTATCCACTTAGAGGTGGATTTTATTAAAATCCTTTCTTGGGGGATGCCCACGTCATAGTAGCTTTATGCATAGAAAGTCTCAACCCAATCAGTTTACAAATTGACCATGTTTTATAAAAACTTTCATCCCATATTTTATCAGTCAGCCAGTCAGTAATCTTCGTATATATTTAGATAGTGACATTTACATAGCAACGTTTAGCCGCAATTAGAGCAAGAATCTTGTATTATGGGTACTAACTAAGACAGCGAAAAAACATACGTATATACTTTTTTGTAAATAAATACATAATAACAAGAC
Organism: Leucinodes orbonalis; assembly: GCA_019425675.1. Taxonomy (NCBI): domain Eukaryota; kingdom Metazoa; phylum Arthropoda; class Insecta; order Lepidoptera; family Crambidae; genus Leucinodes; species Leucinodes orbonalis. The sequence continues at coordinate 6,593 of PQWD01001112.1, forward strand.
ATACTCGTAGAAACACCCTGACTAATGTACATTACAAACAACATATTCAAGAACAGATATGTTGGTACTGCCCGGGGATTGAACCCTTGGTGTAATAGCCGACTTCTTAACCACTACACCAATTGGCTCTATTATGAATTAATGATGATGTGTTGAGTATGTGTGAACCCTGTGATTCATCCCCGAGTGGGACAAGGGCGGCTGCTCCCTTACAAGGCGCGGCATTGCTCGGCGCTATTGTTGCCGAGTTATCGACAGTTTGGCTATCGAATGTTTGAATATCGATAGTTGACTTTGGAAATTATCTATAATATCAATATACCTATCGATATTCTCAATTATATCAATTGGTTTTGCAATATTCAGCAGCAATAGTGTCGTCTCCATCGACCGAGCTATCGACAGTATCATTACTAATGATGGAGTTTCTTTGTATCAATAGTATTTACGCTTACAGTAATATAGATAGTATCGATTGACCTATATATTATAGACAGCTTTTGCCCAACTATCGATAGTGGACTATCGAGTGACAACATTACTCGGCGCGTAGTGCATGTCAGCGATAGGACGCTGAGTACAAGTCGCGTGAATCACGCTCTTCAGATTTAAGGGCTGGACAAGGTCGCTCGGTGACCTTTATTGCTTTATTGACGAAAATATATATATTTTTAAATATTTATCAGATCGTCATCATCAGCATATGACCAAAAAAAATTTTTTTTCTTGGTGACAGTCACCACTAACTCTAGCCTCAATAAGAGAGAAGCTTGTATTATGGATACTAAGACAACGACAATATATACCTGTATACTTTTTTGTAAATACATACATAAAACATAGGTACCCATAGAAAGCGACTTGCGAAATGTCGCTGGTGGAGGCTGGATGAGAAAAGCGGAGGACCGGGATATCTGGCGCAAAATAGGGGAGACCTATTAGACCACAGATTTCCCAATACAGGAGATGGGCAAGCCGCGTTTAAAGTGCGACAAATGTAAGCTCAACGAGCATACACTGGCTGCCAGTTTACGCTCTGTGAGACGAGTCAAGACGCACGAATATTAGAAGAAATTACCGTATTTTTCCAAAATGCCATCCTGTGCGATTGTAACATGCCATCATCGCAATGAATCAGTAAATTTACCAAGAAATATAATACCTTCACAGGTAAGAACCGAAAAGAAATTGCGACTGGGACTGCCTTTAAACTTGGCGGCTCGTCCAGTCTAATTGTATATTCGGATGTCTGTGTATTAGTCCTACTAGACCAGCAGTGAACTTCTATAGGTTGAAGAGAAAGAGAGAAGAAAATTTATTCTTTGGAAGAATTCGAAAGTCTATTCCAGTATTCTAATGTTAATACCAACCCAAAGATATTTGTGAAAGCGAAATGAAGTGATATGGAATTGAGCCTGTGCCCGAGGTATACAACTTGACGACCTTATAGCAATACCCGTACATGGTTAAATATAGCTTTTCTTATAACCTCAGACATTAACAATATTCATTAAATTTAATGTTATTTACCCTCAATCTCAATAAGGTCATTAGTAAATAATTATCCAAAAATGAAGTATCATAACACTGTTTTGGTAAAGCAAGACAGTAGACATTGGACTGAACGCAATCAGCGATGTGTATTTATGATTATAATTAGGTATTGTGGAGCTATCCAAACAAAATAAATAGTAAGCGTTTTTTTATAAACTTTCTAGATTTCTGTATTTTCGAGGAAAAAAAAATTATAATAAAAATTGGTTACGCTTCATGGCACTCTAAATAAGATGATTGTATCCACAGCCAGAAATAGGTAACCTACTCAAACCTACTATTATTTTAGGATTTTTAAATATATTTTAGTCTATGTAAGCTTAAAAAATTATACGTCCCCACCGAGGGGCACGAGTCTAAACATATAGGGTGATTAGGCCTTAGTCGTCCTCGCGGGCCCAGTGCGGATTGGCCGACTTCACGCACAACCTTTGAATCTCATCGCAGACTTGCGCAGGTTTACTTACGATGTTTTCCTTCAGCGTAAGAGCGTCGGATAAACGTACATATAATTTCGAAAATTCGAATATACCTACATTGAATTTATATATGATTTGAACCTGCACCCGTTCCGTTGGTGGGAAGGCAACAGTCCACACCATTGAGCCACCGACGCTTACCTGCTGAGCACTGGGATCCAGCACTGGATTGCGATGGGTAAAAGAGAGAAAAGTGCATGGCATAATGTTTAACAGCACTTGTAATATCTTCATTAAGCAATCCATACACAGTATGGTCACGACTTTATTGTATATTATATGTATTTACCTTTTCAAGACAAAAGGCCTAATTACGTTATATCTACTCATAGTATATTTTATAACTGAGCCAACTGGCTTCGTTTTAGTACTTTTAAACTTGTTTCCCCATATATGGCCTAAACTCCACGAAGACACATCGTAAACAGGAAAATTATTTCTAGAAATCTCGCAGGCTGAGCTCACTCTCCGTGGCCTATTTACGTTTCAGACAATCGAATGTTTTCAACAATTAAAAGTTAACGCGCACATATTTGTGGCGACGCTTAATTGCGTTTGGAGACTTCGTTGATAAATATAAAATATAATAAGAAGCGATTCAATGATGTATAGTGTACGTAAACATAAACTGATATGTAACAATATTATTTTATTTTGGTCTAGAATACTGAATGCGTTTATGACATACGGAAGAGAAACGTTTCTCTAAGGGCCTCTTCAATAGACCCAAGGTTGCCCCTCGTGCTATGGAGAGGGCTGTTTGGTGTTTCCCTACGTTACGAGATCCGGAACGAGGGCATCAGTAGGATAACTTGGGTGACCGACATAGCCCATAGGATGAGCAAGTTGAAATGGCAGTGGGCAGGGCACATAGTGCGTAGAGCCGATTACCGATGGGTCCAAAATGTTCTCGAGTAGCATCCACGTAAGTGGATCGTTCCCCCGAAGCGTAGGCCGACCCCCAACCAGATGATGACCTGGTCAAGGTGACGGGGAGCAGATGGAGGGCAGCTGCTAGGGATCGGTCCGAAAGGAAGTCATCAGGGGAGGACTGCATTGAACAGTAGACATTTTAGGCTGTAATGATGACGATGATGATATATTTTTTAATGAACTAGTAGTTTAGGCATTTGGCCGTCATCACCCATGATGTTAAGCGACTATGGTCATTACTGGTCATGTAACTTAGTACATCATTCATATACTCTAGTGCAGTCTAAGCTAGGGTAGATACCTTCACCAAACTTTTAGACAGATATTTATGTAGGCTTGTTTCCCCTTTTCTACAAACCGATAGGCCGAAACCGATATTTAACTACAAACTAAAATTGACAATTCAGATTTTACTTTAAAGCTGTGTACCTAATCATAAAATATTTCAAAAAAGCGCATTCATTACGAACGAGGTCATTTAACTTTAATACAGTGTTCAATGGAAACGGAGATATTGACGTAGCCTTATTATTTCTTAGATAAAAAGCTTTTAGCGAACAATAAATCAGTAGATGAAAGCGGATCGATGTCGTTAAAAGTGAGAGTGCGCAGGAGCACGACTGATGACAAATGGATTAGCGAAGTGGCCGCCCGGGAAAAGGTTCCTTTGAGTAAGTTAATATTTAAGTTTAGAAATTCCATGAATTACTTTCCCTTCGTTTTTGTTTTTTTACATAACTCAAGCTAACTTTGACGCATACCAAGTCTTAGATTTTTAGAAGTCTATCGCTCGTATTCTAGAAAGAAATTCAACGTTGATCTATACTTAAACTGAGTTAGAAAGGGTTAGAAAGTTACGATAAATAGCAGTATCCTTGTCTAACTCTATTTGAGTAAAGGTCCATGTTTGAGTTTCGTTCTAGAATACGGGCCCTAATGTGCAGATATCCTGCATTACGGGTTGGCAGGTGGCAACCTAAATACCTAATGTCCGCCCGAAAATTTAGGCGAGAAATATAGATCGTTTTGTGGACTGATTGTTGGTTTTAGATAGCGGAGGAATCCGAGGGTCGTTTGAATTCTACGAGCAGACCACATAGTGAGAGTCACTTGGTAAGCTTTTTCTTGGTTGGTTAGTTAGGATGACGGATGAATCACCAGATTGTCAAAAAAGAAAGATGGTTACGTGCCTTGGAGGAAACGTTACATCGTTCGGGCCCGTTGGCAATCTTAGGGTAACACTCCGATTTGGGTCTTCGTGTTGGGTTATGGCCCAATCTTTGCATGGCTATGTTGTTTGGGACCTGTTCTGTTCCATATAGTAGGACATTTATACTGATGATATGTGTCATTGCGTAATAAAAAATCTCCACTATTACTACGTCTATCATCATCAGCTCATTAAACGTCCCCACCGAGGGGCACGAGCCTACCCGTATAGGGTGATTAGGCCTTAGTCGTCCACGCGGGCCCAGTGCGGACTGGACGACTTCACACACAACCTTTAAATCTCTTCGCAGGCGTGCATGAAGGTTTCCTCACGATGTTTTCCTTCACCGTTACTACGTCCACAACAGGAAAATTGTCTCCCAATGAATTCCATGGAAAGCGCGTGCAGCGCATGAAGAGCGTCGGTAGCTCATTGGTGTGGACTATTGCCTTCCAATCCGGATGTCGCACGTACCAATGTCTTTTTTAATTTCCGAAATCTATGTACGTTTACGACGCTCTTACGGTTAAGGAAAATATCTCGAGGGAAATTTGCGTACGCCTGTGACGAGATTCCGGGGTTGTGCGTGAAATTGGCCAATCCGCACTGGGCCCGCGTGTGCACCCGCGTACGGGTAGACTCGTGCCCCTCGGTGGGGACGTGTAATGAATGAGCTGAGATGATGATGAATTCTATGGCACTACCGGGGGCCGGCCATTTGAGCAGATAATAATACAGAATGCTTGGGGCACACGGCCGGCAGATCACATATTATGTTAGGCTGTTTGATTTATTTATTTGTGTGTGTTTGGTTAATTAAAGGCTTCTATCTATTGCCTTTTACCACAATCATTGATCCACGGAAGTAAATTGTTAAGAATGGGTTATATGTGTGCGAATGTCGCAAGCACATGTCGCTGTCGCAACTGTCGTATGACTAACCGCGACCGCAGCCCGATTACCAACATGTAATTGGCCTTATTCGATGTAATGTGAGTCTGATACTTACAAACAGTAAGGGGTAACAACCTCTTGGTAGCTTATGGACTCCTAGTACACATCTTACGAGTTTAAGGTAATTTCCTGAAAAAGGTTTGAATGAAATCATAGTCTTCACCTTTCTGGATTTCAGCTAGCCTTATCTGGCCTCGATATGGCTAGATCTGTCGAGGACATGAGTCATCCCACAAATCTTAGTAAATACTAGAATTATTATTTGGCTGACGCTAGCCTGAACTTTCTCTTTCGGAGCAAAAGTTAACTGTAGACAGCAGATGTTGGAAAACCTGCTCAGTAGATTAACCCATTGAACGCCATAAATCCAGACACAATAGACATTTCGCAAATACATTGGTACGTAGCGGGATTTGAACCTGCACCAGGTCGGAAGGCATCAGTCCACACCAATGATCCACCGACGCTCCTAATAAAATTGGTATATTACAAGTAACATACGTAACCAGCTATAGGACAATAAGTATAAACCTTACGTAACTCCTGATCCAAAGTGACACTGAGGCGTAAATTAACAGTGTATGAGCAAGGTGCGTGGGCCGCGACCTTGCGACCATCGTAAACAAATGCACTTCGCCAAAATGGACGCCACAACCACGGATTATCGAGCACAATGAATGAAGACCTGTCTATGCTATAGATAACATAGTTTTATTTAATGCACCATTAATAACTAGCCCACGAATGCCGGAATATGAACTCAATATAAAACAAGAATGACCTAAAAGTCGGTATTCTATGTAATGTTAATTACGCAAAGTTTCCACGTTACACATCACAACAAGACAGAGGTTATGCCCCCGCCAGCGGGGGCCATAGTTGCGACTTCCTGTAGATTCGACCAACTGTTCAAGTTACCGGCAGATACCGGGTCCATTTTCTCCCCAATCATATACATGGGCGTAGCCACACTGGGGCAAGCTGGGGCGCTTGCACCATCCTGTCTCTAACATATTTAAACAAAAATAAAATGGGTGTGGGGATAGGTTCACTGTTGCCTCACCCTAAGCCTAAGACTGGCTACGCTCATATTCATATCCGAGGTTATCTAGTTCTTCTGCCGATGATAGTGTCCAACTCTAAGATGCGCTTAGGCTGAGAGTCATACGCCGTCTCGCTACTGGCCCGGTGAGGCTGTAAAGGCCATCGGAGGTAAACAAGATAGGTCCAACGAAGCAAAAAAACTAACACCATCACTTGGTGTCTGCTTAATGGGTGTTTCTATGTATAATATGTTAAAAAACGTGTATTTAAGTATGTTTATCAGTTATTAAGTACCCTAACTACAACTTGCGCTTAATATGGGGCTAGATGGCGCTGTGTGAAT
>PQWD01001112.1:14132-33005 GCA_019425675.1 Leucinodes orbonalis
ATCGTATCGTAGCGATATCCTCTGACTTAATTTAAGTAAAGATCAACCACGTTGATCTGATCAACGTTGGTTGATCTTGTTCGTTGATCCCGTATTCTAGAACGAGACTCAACAGTCTCGTTCTAGAATACGGGCCATAGGTTATTACTTTATATTGCGTATTATCGTTGCCCTTAATAAATAATCTGTGTTTTAACTCAATTTATTCTTACTTCTTATATTAAAATTCCCGATGCAGCTCAGCGGATCAGCAAGTTATCGTGGCAATGTAATGCACTTCTATATTTCGAAAAGAGCAATCATTGTAGTAACTTACTGTATCGATCTTTTGATTCCATGTTAACAATGATGTAAAAAGCATAGATTCGTATATTTAAATCGATGTAGATTCGTGATATGCTACAAACAATGAAAAAAGTGTTCCAAATGCAACGACAGCACACATAACATATTTCGAATGAGCGTACTACAACTTAAACAAACGAGTCACCTTTCGGCGGTTCGTTTTGAGGCCCGGATGGCGTATCTCCTTTATATATACAGAATATTATTGTGTTAACATCGATGTTTTCAATTTTTTTTTATGTTATAAGTGTACAGGACGATCTGGACGCTCACCTGATACCCGGTAAGTGCTACGCCAGACCATGACAGAGCGGCATTGAAGGAGACCAACAACTAATAGACAGTTATTATCCTCCATCAATGCGCACTGCGCCGTCACCCGAGACAACAGATGTTATGAAATGAAATGAAATGAAATGAAATGAAATGAAAATGAAAATGAAAATGAAATGAAATGAAATGAAAAGTGTTTATTTCAGTTTAGGTCTTAAAGAACACTTATGAATGTCAAATGAAGCTACCACTGGTTCGGGAGGTAGTTTTCCACTGAGAAGAAACCAGCAAGAAACTCAGTAGTTACTCTTTTCAAAAAAAATTGTTGAATACAGATTCATTTGTAATCAAAATAATTATAAAGCAAATTATTTTCAATTTTTATCGTATTATGTATTGGTAAAAATATATAATCTACAAAAGTTAGGTCTTTATACCGGTAATTTCACTAGCTACAGTGCCCTCATCCCGAAACACAAAAGTGCATAACACTCGTGTTTCACGGGATGATATCTGGCACTGCGGTGGTACGAGTACCTACCTAGACGACTCAGTATCGAGTTTACCACCTAGTAAAATTGTCGATCATATCCGGCTTAACGAGTCACTTAGCCAGCCACAAAGCTAAACTTTGCTACCACAGACCTATATCATTTTGCACTAGAAAAATGAGCAAAATCTAAGTGATATCATTCATCACCGCGCATTATCTGATCGTCGTTTAAGGAAGTATCCATAAAAGCAGTGATCAATATGTGTATTCGCCAAAAACGTGTAGCATTGCCCACGCGCCCACTGAAGTCACCGGCGCGTCACACATTTGCATCACAATATGATAATAAATATCCACCGGCATTCACCCACCAATTTGTTTTGGGTCTGCGTTTTTTATGCGATAGGTTTACAGGACGGTCAGGTAAGTGATACGCCTGACCATGACAGAGCGGCATTGAAGGAGACCAACAACTGTTAGTTATTATCCTCCATCAATGCCGCACTGCGCCCGTCATCCGAGACAACAGATGTTAAGTCTCTTATACCTGGTAATTTTACTAGCTACAGTGTTCTAATCCCGAAACACAAAAGTGCCTAGCACTCCTGTTTCACGGGACGATATCTGATACTGGTTTACAGCCCGATCTCTCCATGGTTACGCTGTGCGAGAAGGCCTGTGTCCTGCGATGAGATATTATAACTTTGAAATTTTTGATAACCTTTGTGTCTTATACATACGTCGCACTATGGCACCGACATAAGTGATTCCACAATTTTTGTCTTGAGTTAGACATATAAGTAGTAGGTTACATTATAGCAGATAGATAAATAAATAGTAAATAATATCCACTGACATTTGCACAGCGCTATCCAGACCCAAATCAAGCATCTAGTAAAGTAAAGTAAAATTTTATTCAGAAAACAATTACAACGTTCATTGTTAACAAAGTTAAAAACAACATTTTTAAATTTATGCAATTGCACTGAATGGAAGTCTACTCAGCGTAGTCAGAACAACCACAGGATGTCCTGACGCTGGTCTTCCGTTTCACTAACACAAACTAATATGTGTACAAAACAACGAATAAACACACCTACTTAATTTTAAACATATTAGTAAATAAATACATGTATATTATAGGAACCGCAGAACCTCGGCCGTTGGAGCAGACGAGTTCTGGAGTGGAGACCGCGTCTCGGCAAGCGTAGGTAGCGTAGGACGCCCTCCGGCCCGATGGACCGACGACTTGCGATAGGTCGCTGGTGGAGGCTGGATGAGAAAAGCGGAGGTCCGGGATATCTGGCGCAAAATGGGGGAGACCTATGTCCAGCAGTGGACTGCGATAGGTTGAATAGATAGATAGATAGGTACATGTAGGAGCACCCAGACCAATACCAACAGACAAGCACACAATTGTGTGTACAGCCCGGGGATCGAACCCGAAATACTTAATAGATATTTAAAGTAAGCGTGACTTATCTGCTGGCTACTGCATAATTATTTACGGCGTGATAATAACTTGAAGCCTTTGTCACGACTTCCTGACCTATGACACGACGTTGTTCAAAGCTATCACCTCGTGACTCATGTTGGGCCTGATTTGAATAAATTATTTAATACATTTTTATCGGTGGCTCAATGGTGTGGACTGTTGCCCTCCTACCGGGAGGGCTGAGGTTCAAATCCCGCCACGTACCAATGTGTTTTCGAGTTTTCGTAATTATATGTACGCTATCCGACGCTCTTACGGTGCAGGAAAACATCGTGAGGAAACCTGCGCACGTCTGTGAAGAGATTCAAAGTTTGTGCGTGATGTCGTCCAATCCGCACTAGGCTCGCGTGGACGACAAAGGCCTAATCACCCTACACGCCTAGCGGGTGATGATGATAGGTATTTACTTTTTTTGATCTTTTAAAGTAAACAGGACGGTCAAGACGCTTACCTGATGGTAAGTGATACACCTGGACATGACGGAGCGGCATTGAGGGAGACCAACAACTGATGTACCTACAGTTATTATTCTCCATTAATATTAGGTTATATCTTCTGGGAAACTAAGTCGGAAATAGTAATATTTGTTGACGACCCATTTGGTGTTGCGGTTGAGAGGTCGGCCGCAACACTAAGGGTTCCGGGTTCGATCCCCGGGCAGTACAAACATTTGTGTGCATGAACATGTCTGTTTGTAATGGTCTGGGTGTTTTCTATGTATAATATGTATGTATTTACAAAAAAAAAAAAAATGTATACATGTATGTTTATCCGTTGTTTAGTACCCATAATACAGGCTTTACGCTTAACTTGTGGCTAAATGGCGCTGTGTGAATGTCAGTGGGTATTTATTTATTTATATTTATTTGTATAGTAACAATTCTTTGGTATTGTTTGTATATAAATTTACGTTGTAAGATATTTTTAGCTTGTAAGTTGTACTTAATTTATATTATTAGAATAGGTAGTTTACGTTAACATTACAAAGGTTACACAGTATTCAACATTTTTATACATTATGTTGCTATTATATAACTGTGGTATAAAATGGAGACCGCCACAATAGCTTTCATCATCATCATCAGCTCATTAAACGTCCCCACCGAGGGGCACGAGCCTACCCGTATAGGGTGATTAGGCCTTAGTCGTCCACGCGGGCCCAGTGCGGATTGGACGACTTCACACCAACTTCGAATCTCTTCGCAGGCGTGCATGAAGGTTTCCTCACGATGTTTTCCTTCAACGTAAGAGCGTCGGATAACGTACATCTATTTTCGAAAACTCGAAAATACATTGGTACGTGTCGGGATTTGAACCTCAGTCCTCCCGGTAGGAAGGCGACAGTCCGCACCATTGAGCCACCGACGCTCCCAATACTTTAGTAGGTATTTTCGAATTTTCGAAAATAGATGTACGTTATCCGGCGCTCTTACGGTGAAGGAAAACATCGTGAGGAAACCTTCATGCACGCCTGCGAAGAGATTCGAAGGTTGTGTGTGAAGTCGTCCAATCCGCACTGGGCCCGCGTGGACGACTAAGGCCTAATCACCCTATACGGGTAGGCTCGTGCCCCTCGGTGGGGACGTTTAATGAGCTGATGATGAGTATTATATGTTAACCATGCATTTATGACATATAACTTCTTAGAAAGACAGTATATTAATGTCTGTGACAGAATACAAAGTTAAACTTAGAAAGGAACTGAGAAGATGAGCATGGTGATGATCTTATATCTTCTTATTACTTACACGGTCCCCATTAAACCGGAAACAAGAAGAAAACATGTTTAATTATATAATCCTTGTTATATCTTGCATGGCCGTCAATAGACTAGTATTTAAATGAATTGTAATATTGGCAGTAACTCGCAAGGCTTTACGAGCTGCCCTGACTCATACTCGAGCTCGTACACGGTCTTAAGTCTACAGATTCAAACCTGGGTCCTAATTCCGTTAATTTTAAAATGTTCATGATCGTTTTTGTGTCTTCGTATTAATTTTTTGCACTTATTCGTTTTGTTTTGTGGTATATTTTATTTGTTGACACTATTTGACAATTAATTTTAAATGTTTTTCTTTCTTTATTTCTTTCTTTCTAGTTCTAGTATATAATCACCGTATTAAACAATTAACATTAATTTTATACCGGAATAGATAGATTGTAATGTGACGTAATTTTAAATAGATTAGTAGAATTGAAACCCTGGATTTCCTTCAACCCACGCATGAATATGCATCGCTTCTAGTGTTATAAGCAGCCTCATGTTATCTATTTGCAAGCAAACGTCTCCATTTATGAAGGATTTATTTGGTTGACGGTTTTCTAGAAAGTTATTAATAAATGTAAGAAAGTCATTCAGGCATATTGGCTTACTAAGCTTACTAAGAGAACAATTCAGCACCTAAACGTATCTACTCTTTTTAAACTATGGTGAAAACCGAGGTGAAAACTGATACTGTAGGTGCAATCTCAGAAATAGCTTCATAAAAATAGCTCCATATACTCGAAAATTCGGCTAAGAATCAAAATTTTTTTTTTTCAAAAAAAAATGATAGCTATGTTTCATCCCATTTTGTAAAAGAAATGTGTAATTTTAGCAGATTCCCTTTCACACGCCCGGGCCGTTTTATTTGCTTAGAAAGTACTTGCACATAAATAACTAGTAATTCATAAATTAATCGATATTAACAGTAAATGACTGTACAATGTGTGTATGATTGTGTTGTATTTGTGTATTGTGTATGTAGAGCGTAGTAAAAATAAGAAAAAAAACATGTGATATTTACCTATTATTAATTGTAAATTTAACTAATTACTTAATTTTAAGAATGTTTATTAAGAGCGAACGAGTTTTTAATTGTTGGTAAATCAATAAATAAAATAAAAAACAAATAAAACACAATATCCTTAAAACTGTCGCACTAAAGAAACCACGTACCTACACGCTGTAAGTACAGTACACTACACGGGTTACTGTAACTTTCTCCCATAATTTTTGCGTGTGCGTTTAAATCAATCAAGGTTATTGAGCGTCTGCGGCACCGGAGTAGTCCCGATAAACCTCGGCCCTTGTCGCTGTCGTGTCGTGTGTTTGATGCCGACAATGCCCGGCCACTGTCATGGTACTGTTTGTGTCCATTGTACAGTATCAATTGCCTTTCACAATTCGGTATAAAGTACTTAAGTTTATTTTTTTTTGTTTATTGAAAAGAACATTACAATTAATAAAGGTTTACCCTGGTCCCCACACTAGGCTAAGCCTGTCCTGTGAGGAACATCAAACGATTTCCAAAAATAACATTTTGAGCACTAGTACATACATCATTCTTATAAAGTGCCGGCAACGCATTTCTGGGACCTGATGTCTTGCAAATGTTCATGAGCGGCGTTGTCACTTACCATCAGGTGAACCGTATGCTCGTTTGCCTCCTGTTCGATAAAAAAAAGTAAGAAAGAAAGAAAGAAAGAAAAAAATCTTTATTCAAATAAATCTGTTACAGATACTTTTGAATCGTCAATTGTTATTATTATCATATTTTTTGTGACTCTACCACCGGTTCGGAATAAGTAGGATCTTCGAGAAGAGCCGGCAAGAAACTCGAGTTACTCTTTTAATCTTTTTACATCAGTGGTTACAGTTTTGTCATTTACCTACAAATAGCTTTACAATAATTTATTACAAAGATTTTGTAACTGGAACACTAAGTGCACAGAGATCCAGTGTAGATTATCAATTATCAAAACATAACAAATTTAAATTAAATTAAAAAGTTAATTTAGGCATTAGTAATCATAATTATTAAGTAAATAAAGGTATATTGTAAAAGCTATTTTTTTTAATTTCATTTCACTATTTGTATATGTAATATGTACACATTTTATTGCATATTTATTTTACTTTATTTAAAGCTACCTATTTAGGTAACTTTTAACCTAATTCAATGCATCACAAACTTCAAGTATTTTCTAAGGAAATGTTACTCTTATAAATATTTTCAGAGTGAATATTTATTTGAAATTCTCTCAACGTTTACATTTTATTGCAAGCATTGTACCTATAGTCTATGCCTCAAACCCCAACTCCTTATCTTTAACCTAATTATATTTTTAACAATTTTTAATTAGTTTCAAAAGAAATGGCAAACTTATACGAGTAGGGTCGCCAGGCGTCCGGATAAAGCCGGATATTGACTATTTAGTTGCTTGTTCAGCTAGAATCTTCAGTGTGTGTTTAGTTTAGTAGAAAGAGTTTTCTTTTAATATCTACATAAAATTCACAATTACACGCAAGGTGTTCGGCCTATTTCCCCATATGTTATATTAAACTGCAGGTCGACCCGGCCATTAGGTATGGTGACCAGGTACCAACAACCATACCATAAAATTCTTGTTTTGAAAATATTCAAGGAGTTGTTATTTAAACATTAAAGTCATAAAAGTGTCAAATGAATAAACATTCTCATTTAATCCTCTAATACAAGTCTCAAGTTTCTTCTATCTGCGTCGATCTTATGCAATCCATCTTACAAACGTTTACAAGACAACTTAACTTGAGTAATCTATTCGTTTCATTCTTATTGGATACTATAAACGACATTTAGAAAAGTTATAGGCCCGTGTCAAATGGTCAGGCGTGTTTTATCGAATCAAAATAAATAACACTCTTAGACTAATTAGTGGCGTCGTCTTCTGTGGTTCTGTCTCGCTTCTTGGAACGCGATAAGTTTTATCTTATAGGGCACGAAAGCCTGCGGAGGGTTGAGGGAGGACGGCGGAGTGACAGAGGCGCGACCGCCAGTCAGTGTTCGCCCGAGCGTCGCACGCGCAACTCGTCGCACACGAGCCAGCGACTCCGCGAAAACCTACCGACCCCGAGTGACCCCAGTGCATACCGGTCACAAACGAAACGACTCGCGGACCCACCGCCATATTTAATCACGAATCCTCGTTAACTACTAACACTCCGCTTTGCAATAACATATGTGAGCTTCATAACAATTAACTAATTTAATTAAGTAATTAGAGTGAAAAAATTGGCGAACTGTGCAGTGAAGATCGAGTTGGCGAGTTTCAATGTTAACGGGCGGCTGCGCCGGCGCTTAGGTGAGTGATTCTTTCGTTATTATTATTACGTATGGAACGATATCAATACATGCAGTCGGCAAGTCTGCTTGCTTTTGACAGCTCAGTATTTTGACGTGTCGACGCATAAATTAATCATACAATCGTATACCAAACCTATTGTTGGAATGTGAACCATTTGGGGCGATTGTAAATGTTTATTAACATGACGACGTGTGTTAGGTCGCCGACGACAATCGTTGGGCGATGTTTGTCGCCGGCGGAATGTTCGCTTTGTTCCGATCAAAACAAATGCCGTGGACAACGCGCGAGATGTCACCCAGCCACTGTTTGAACACCTGTTTTATGAATTCTACTGGCTGATATCAATTCATTGTATGTTACCTTGTGAGATTATTGTAAACATTTGCTAATTTGTTAAGGTTTTATGTAGGAACGTGTTTAATAAATACGCATTGCCTATTTTAATCATTATCTATGTATTATATTTTCTATAACAATTTAAAACTAAACATACATAGAAAGTAACGGTTTTGCCTATAAAATACCGTTGATAACTATATGATTATATCAATATATTGTTAGTGGAGTGGCGCTATAGTATTTGGTTACATGTCATCGATGATTCACCGATCCGTAATGTTAAGTTAAGGACCGATGAGTGGGTCAGAAGAAATGTATTCTTTATGGGACTTACGTAAAAAACGACCATACACACCCGCACTGACACCAATAACGTTTAAAGACTTACATTACCAAATTATCTTACTCATTTAAGTTTAAAACTGTCATGAATTCTGTGGAGGTTCTTTATTACCTTTATTTATTTGTTGTTATTGGCTTCCTTAGTTTAGTAACTTAGTGTTTTTATTTTTTATAAAAACAGTTTAGTACCTACGTATTGGGCAAAAATAATTAAGTTTTGGTTATATGTAGGGCTGCCATCCGTCCGGATGTCCCCGGATTAGTCTTATTTTCGAGAGGCGTCCTGGGGGTTTTAAAAAGTTTTCGACTGTTACCCTTTTAAGTCGCATCCTAGTTATATGTATAACAGGAGATTTTTGGTTTTATTTTTCACTAGCTCTCCGCGGTTTCGCTCGCGTTAAGAAGTATTTTATTTATTTATTTATTTAATCATTTATGCACACAGTAATACAATAAAAACAGGTACAAGGAAAAAATTGTACGAAGTATTATTTTGTCCCCTAAGGAGTAAAATTTATCAAAACCTTAGGGAATGCCTACGTCATAGTAGCTTTATGCATGCAGTCTCTGCCCGACTGGTTTAAAATTATCAAAATTTCATCCCCTACTATATCCCCTTGGGGTTAAGGAAAACTCTTTCTTAGTGGACGCTTTCGTCATTACATCTACTAGAGTGCCAAATTTCGGCCTGACCCTTTCAGTGGTGTGTGCTATGCGTTGATATAACACTTTATCAGTCAGTCACCTTTGAGTGATATTTATATTAACGATTTCATTACCAAAAGGTCACACAATAAGTTCGTTCGACATGGGACTGCGGCGATTAACAATAATTTCACCACGCGACACCGATCAGCTGATCGGCGAAGACAAACTCAAATTACAAAAGTACGCACCGTCGACCGTCTTCCACAATCCGTTCCAATAGTATTAAATTCCACACTATTTAGAAATAATATTTTATTGGTTTTATAAATCTGTAACGTTCTGTGTATGGATATTGATATAACAGAGCAACACGGATTGTTTCAATTTTAAAATATTCAGCAAAGCATCAGCTGATGTTTGAAACAAGAGATTTGCACTGCTTGACTTATCGTCGAAACCAATTTTCCAGAAGAACTTATGTCAAAAATTTTGATAATCGAGTTGTATTCGTAGAAATATTATTACAATGACACTATTTTTACGGTTTCACTCTTTATTTAAACAATGAAGGACGAGTTGTGAGCAGATGCGACATTTCGGCCGCGGCCTTGCCGCACACTTGTTAATTTCATTTAATTTAAAAGCAATTAATTGATATTTTATCTCGGTCTTCGGTGGCAATACTTGTGTCGAGTATCGTCAATATTTGCTTAGTCTGAATTAGTTGGAATCGACTTATCACGCTGTCCTGTATTTTATTAGAGCTAAGGATTTTATGAGTTCGAGACATTGTCATTAGGATGATTGTTCTCGTTAAGTACTTACTGACCTAAGTTATACCTTAAAGGGAACTTACTCCTAAACTTATAACAATAAGTCATGGTAAACTACTTGGAAGCTTAACTTTCTCAAGTATAATGTAGCCATAAATAACAGTTAAAATAACTTCCAGATACTGAAATTTAAGGAAATTCTTACATCAAGCAGTTCCTTTTATATTTTTTTAAAAACACATATATTTTATCAAAACGGCATTGCGCGTGTACTGATGCAAGCCCATTGCATCGTGCGCGTGCGCTATCACTCCCGTGATCCGTTGAGCCATAATAGGAACGTTTTCTATGACAGCTGGCTATATTTCGTACGTACTTTGTAAACCTTTGTTTAATGGCAAATAAATTTCAAGAAGGTTTTGTTGATAAAACTTTACTTATTAATCATATTTGTTGTAAAATCATACCTTACAAATTAATTAGGTGGTAGACTCGATACTGAGTTGTCTAGGAAGGTACCACCGCCGTACCAGGTATCGTCCCGTGAAATAGAACTTCTTTCTTTTGTGTTTCAGAATGAGGGCACAAGCTTTTTTTAGATTACCTAAAGGTACGCTCTCCTGATGGTAAGATGGTCAGATACGCTTGACAATAAAGATATCAATAGCCGATAGACAGTTATTATTCTTCATGAATGCCGCTCTACGCCCGTCACCAGAGACAACAGATCACTTATAACAGGTCTCTTATACCCGGTAATTTCACTAGCTTCAATGCCTAGTGAAATTACCGGTCCTGAAACTCAAAAGTGCATAACATATAAATTCACAGTACGATAACTGGCACTGGTGACACAAGGTGGTACCGGGTCAGTACCAGGTCTACCACCAAATTCACGCGTGTCATCAATATTAAATCCAATGTCCACCTACGGGTTAGCTCCTGTCACTTGGTGATCAGATCAGCCATAACTGACTGTCAGTTACGTCATCTGATCAACGCCCGCCAATCCGGCCTAGTCATAAAAGGCTGCCTACTCAATCGATGGCTCATTTTTAAAATAATATACTTCCTTGTTGCATGGCGGAACTTTATTGTCCTGTCCTACGTTTTCATCATGTAAGTAGATACGAAAAAAACGTGTATTATTTTTTATTTAAGATAGGTTAACCCAATCTTGCCTAGTGGTTACGGGCCTATTAGCTAATTAAAACAAGCTTTCCCATTTTCATATATTATTGAGAGGCAGGACGGTCAAGACGCTCACCAGTGTTATCAGTAAGAGACTATAGTTACCGACATAAAATCCCGCAGTAAGTTAAAGTAGCAGTGGGTAGTCAGGCTACGTATGTCTGGACCGTCGATTCTGTCGCTATTCGGTTCGGCTATATATAGACCTACTCGTATACAGCCATTATCTAATAATGAAACGGTAATGATCTTTCCGCTTTACTTTTAAAAACTTAATACGGATGTCACCAATCCTTTGTTATATAATTATGCTGTCAGAGAGTTATATTCCAGCTATGCTCCCCTTTTCTCGGAAAACATGGAGATTTTTTCGACTTCAAGTATTATATGCACTATTTTTTAAGTGATTGACTTCTCATACGCATTGTATCTATAAGCATTGTGCGATCGCCAAAGGGCCAGCACAAAACACGTCCAATGAGAGATTTGCAACCAGCTTGTAATTTATTATACTTTCGAAGCCTTCGCGGGGTCTTCGAATAAAAAAGGCCAATCTTTTGTGGGGCAGGGTGAATGTACCAATACTCGTGTAATGTTTATTGTGAACTGTGTATTATATGGAATCCAGATCTGTCTTGAAGACTTATTATAAGCTGTCTGTCTCCACGCAGTTTATAAAAACTCATTAAATGTTATTTTTTTGTAAATTACTATGGTTGAGGTTATTTAGTCGAGAACCAGACAAATTACCTACCAATAATAGCTATTATTGGTAATTTGTCTGGTTCTCGACACACTGCATGGTCACCCGATTTTTTTGTAGATTTACAGAAGCTTTAATAAAACTCCCAAAGAAAGTACTAGAAGTCCATAAACTACCAAGAGGCTGTTCGGGAGAATGACTCCCTGTAGGTGACATTGGTGTGGACCTCCTAAGTTGTTGGCTAGTATGATGATCATAAAAACCTTAAAGCGCGCCATTTGTTATAAACTATACATGCGTTTACCGTAGATAATATAATGCGCGTGCGCAGCTTAACCGGTCATTAGCGTGGCGTCCATTGTGTATAGGAGAATGCACCGAGCCCGCGGTCATACTCCGCTTCACAAATTTAGATTTTCCTTTACAAATGTAATGAAATATGAACGTTATTGAAATTCTATTTATTTTTACTACGATTTGAATTCAAACAGAGTCAAAAATTCAGAAAATTATCAATCAAAATATTTATTTACATTTAAAGAAAGTTTACACTTTACTAAATATGAACACACAATTGTCAGATTTTTTATGGGTGTAACTCCAAGATTTTTTTTACTTTCTAAGTATACTTAATGTGTTTATACGGGTTGGATGGCTGATAGAAAAAATGTTGTTGGTGGGTGGAGTTCCTTCGTGCTTCGGAAGGCACTTTTAACCCGGACAATAGGAATGTAGATCCCTTTAATATTTTGAACCTTATTCCTTAAAAACCAATGAAAATATCGGAAGTGCATATCATATTAAGGGTTAACTGTTGAGCCTAGCTACTACTTAAAAGATGGTTAAATCCCCATTGCTTCCACGTTGTGACAGTCATTCCTTATCTATGTTGTGTGGTAAGCCACTGTGTTGATCTGATATAACTATAATTTTGTGAAGGTAACTTTAAATTAGTCAAATGTTTCAGCTACATACAAAGTATGTTATTTATAAATAAGACATATAAACAGAGTTTATAAATTAGACAATTTTGATAAAAAAAAGGCAATACGCTGAGGCATTGTATGCAAAACCTTTTGCTGTTCCTTCGTGACATGGCCAATGGTTTCCATTACACCTTCTCACGGTGTTTTGGGCTAAGCAAAGCGTGACGGGAGCGCTCAGTTCGTCACCCGACACACAGAGACGCACTCCGTCACATGCAGTGTCTCTTTTCCTTTTTTAGTTCTCTGCTGGTGGGTTCATTAATAATCTGACGCCCTATTAGGCGTCAGATTATTGGGCTATAGAATGAATAGTTTTCTTTTTTTTATTGCTTATGTAGCATGCAGCCCATCTGATGGATAACGGTAACCGCCGCTCATGGACAACTGCAATGCCAAGGGCAAAGCCATGCCACTGCCTTCAAGAGGAAAGAGAAAAAAAGAAAGAAAAGAAAAATGATTTATTTTTAGGCAATAATTTCACAATAGATATTGAGAACTGCTCCCATAAAAGGTTCCCCTGTGTTATGAGAGACAGGCTCCTCCGTACGCTTACACTAAAGAACGTGCTTATGTACATACACAGTTAATATATATATAGTACATATACAGAAAATGTTAATAATATAACATAAATACCAAAATATATAATATAACATAAATACACAACAATATTAAGCTCTCTTTATACATCGTTTGAAGAAGCACATATCGTAGTTATTAGGGAACACCGAGGCTGGGAGGTCATTCCATAATTTGCACGCACGCGTAAGGAACGATCGCTGGAAACGAACGGTTTTGGAAGCGAAAGTTTCCAGGTGGGATGGATGGACCCTAGCCTAAACTAGCTAGATAGTGCCGAAGTACTTTCCATCAATCTCTATACAGGGTGTAATCAAGAATGTTGCTAATTTATAAAAATTAGAACCTACTCGTTATTATAAGTATATCCCCAAATATGAAGTAAATCTATTGATTTATAAATCATGTCAAACACTTTACGATTGCCCAATAATGTAGTACGTTAACTAGCTCTAGCTGAATGAAGTAGTATGTTACGCTTGCCAAAACACAGTAAGAAAATTGAGTGGATACCGCGCTGAATATTCAGTGTTGTATTTGAATAACTCAGCAACTACTCTGTACCACTCGTTTTATAACTATTGAACATGCCCTTCATTTCAACTTGATTGCTATTTTTTCTAAACCGCGGTGCGCCCTCCCGAACAACCACTAAGTAGTTCCTAAACTCTCAGTACTCATTCACGTTTACTCTAAACTCGCGTAAATATGTTGTAAAAATTATTTTTGCTCCTGCGGGCCGATCGCGCTAAATGACAGCTATAACGTTACTACACTTGGACCAAAATCCAACTTTTTGGTCAATTTCATTTGACAGCTAGTTCAGACGAAATTGAACCTTAACCTTATGGCAATACCGAACATCGAAAATGTCAACTACAACAGGATCGGAAGGATATCGTAACAACACCCATAATATAATCGCAACGTTTCGTTTTAAAAAAGCGTTCGGCCTGCTTGTCCTTTAAAAAAAATATCGTACTTCTACACAGTTCATTTAACTATATCTTACATCCCTCGAGTGCGGCTCTGCGCTCCTATACAACGCTAATAAGATCGGAAGGATATCGTAACTACACCCATATAATAATCGCAACGTTTCGTTTTAAAAACGCGTTCGGCCTGCTTGTCCCGTAAAAAAAATATCGTACTTCTACACAGTTCATTTAACTATATCTTACATCCCTCGAGTGCGGCCCTGCGCCTATACAACGCTAATGCGGTAACAGCTCGTATTATAAGTTAAATATCGTTTTATGTTTGCTAAAACTGTTATTGAAATGTGAACCGGTGGTGCTTGAGATTTAATACTAATTCCAAAACTTGAGAAAAAAACTTCGTTATTGTTATCATAATAGTCGTTGTAGTGTTTAATGTGTTTCATTTAAAATAACATTGTGCATTTTTTATTTAAATAATTCTTTCAATTAGAAAATAAAAAAATACCATTATGTTAACTATTTTATTTAACTAACCAGAAATTTTACACTAAATACCTAAAAGAAGTTTTAATATAGCGGATAATGATTGAAAATCCCTAAATAGGCGTATAATAAATAAGTGATTGATAAAGGTACCAACACTTATTTATATCCATAGACCGTCGGTGGCTCAATGGTGTGGACTGTCGCCTTCCTACCGGGAGGGCTGAGGTTCAAATCCCGATACGTATCAATGTATTTACGAATTTTCGATCTTACGGTGAAAGAAAATATCGTGAGGAAACCTTCATGCAAGTCTGCGAAGAGATTTGAAGGTTGTGTGTGAAGTCGTCTAACCCGCACTGGGCCCGCGTGGACGACTAAGGCCTGATCACCCTATACGGGTAGGCTCGTGCCCCTCGGTGGGGACGTTTAATGAGCTGATGATGATGACCTTTATCGATATACTTTTATAGCCTTAAGGTAATTGCCAACCCTAGGCCGTGGCTGAATCGATCGCAGGATGCGCCCACGCGCGCCGTGGCCCTCGCCTGAGCCTTGCAGCTAAACCGTCGATGATGCACTACACACGCAGGGTTGACAAACGTGCCGATAACCACTTATATACAAATGGTTTTAACCATTTAACTTTTTTATTTTATAAGTGAATAGGACGGTCAGGACGCTCACCTTATGGTAAATGACATGCCTGCCTTACCATGACAGAGCGGCATTGAAGAAGACGAACAACTGATAGACAGTTATTATCCTCCATCAATGCCGCACTGCGTCCGTCACCTGAGACAACAGATGTTAGGTCTCTTATACCCGGTAATTTCACTAGCTACAGTGCCCTCATTCCGAAACACAAAAGTGGATAACACCTGTTTTCCGGAACGATATCTGGCACTGCGGTGGTACCTACCTAGACCGACTCAGTGTCGAGTCTACCACCTGTAAACTGCCAGGATTCCAGAACAAAAGAAAATCAACCATAAGCGGCGATTTAAGTGGTTATCAACTTTTTAATAGTGCACCCGAAGAATTAATTATATTAATGGTGATTAATATCACATATTCTATAACAGCCAGTGTGGATTTCGATTTAGGTAGGATGCAATTGATCAAACATACCTATATCGGTTTTACCTACATAAGGACGGTTTATATCATCAGCCCATCAAACGTCCCCACCGAGGGGCACGAGCCTACCCGTATAGGGTGCTTAGGCCTTAGTCGTCCACGCGGGCGTGTCGCAGGCGTGCGCAGGTTTCCTCACGATGTTTTCCTTCAACGTGAGAGCGTCGAATAACGTACATATAATTGCGAAAATTCGAAAACAATTTGTTCGTGACGGGATTTGAACCTCAGCCCTCCCGATAGGAGGGCAGATTCCTATCTGCCCTCCTATCGGGAGGGCTAATAGGATGTTGCCCTCCTGGGCAACATTCCACAACATTGAGCCACCGGCGCTGTACTTCGAAATAATTGCAAAATTGTTGTATTTTGTTGAATTCTTCTGCCAACCCTAAGTACTAGTGTCTCCGATGTAGGATTAGTGTGATTATGATCGAAAACCAACAATTACGTCATCTTTACTGTCTTAGATGGAAAGCCTGTGACTTGTCTACATAATAAAATACGATAAACAATTGACTGATCGAACTTTACTGTTCAATATTCAACACTACCGTCTGTGTGGGTACCTCAATGTCAACGTATTTCTTTTGCGAAGGAAGTTACGCTTTTGTTATAGCAGTCTTCCAGGCTGCAAGGTAAATGTAGTACAAACAAAAAGGTGTTGTCTACTGGGCTACTATTCAGTTTTAAGATGGAACCTAGAGCTGGACACATCTAAGGCACTAAGGGGTAACCTTTACCACAATTGAACCTTACAAATAATATGTAATTAAATATCCACTGACATTCACACAACGCCATCTAGCCCCAAGTTAATCGTGAAGCCTGTATTATGGGTACTAAACAACGGATAAACATACTTATATACATTTTTTTCGTAAATATATACATATTATACAAAGAAAACACCCAGACCATTACAAACAGACATGTGCATGCACACAAATGTTTGTACTGCCCGGGGATCGGACCCGGAACCCTTGGTGTCGCAGCCGTTGTCTCAACCGCTACACCAAATGGGTCGTCAAATGAGTAAACAAATAACTGACTGACACTGTTTCCGAATACATTGGTGTGTCTTATTATTCTTTTATTATTACATATTTGAGTGTTTCATTAAAATCATGTTTCTTGATTATTAAAAAAATAATACCTACCTAGGTAGGTATTAGGCGGGTAGTGCTAGTAATATATATTTTCAGTAGTGGCATTTCATCATCATCAGCTCATTAAACGTCCCCACCGAGGGGCACGAGCCTACCCGGGCAAAGTGCGGATTGGATGACTTCACACACAACCTTGGAATCTTTTCGCAGGTGTGCATGAAGTTTCCTCACGATGTTTTCCTTCACCGTAAGAGCGTCGGATAACGTACATATATTTTCGAAAATTCGAAAACACATTAGTACGCGTCGGGATTTGAACCTCAGCCCTCCCGGTAGGAAGGCGACAGTCCACACCATTGAGCCACCGACGCTCTAGTGGTGGTTAGTACCTAATAATACTATAAATGTTTTACTTTAGTCTATTAATTTTGTTAACTATTGTACCTACATCAATAAATTGATGTCATGTATTTTTTTAATTAAAGTACTTTATCTTAAACCATAACTCATAATGTTTACATAATTCATAGGTTAGGAGTAATGAGTAAAACCTAAACCAAATAAATACTTACTAGTTATCTTCAAAACAGAGAGAATAAATACTAAATACTCGTAGCATCGCATTTCCACTAGTTAGAGTAGGACTCGCAAACCTCGGGTAAGCTTTACACCTCAAGACCTTGTAGTTGTCAATTGTTTACTTCTAGGTCTCAGTCCTCGGTCTAAGGTAATTTCTGGTCTATTCCTAGAGGTGAGGTAGGCTTGCCGGACGAGTGTGGGATCATACCACCCCCGCGTTCGGTAGTCGCGCAGTCTGCGCTTGCGTCTCACACGTTCAATACAATGCACCTGTGAATTAATCAATCGTTTATCATTATAAATAAAATTTGAAAAATCTCAGGTTAAGGCATATATTTGAACATCAAACTTTTAGTAAATATATCAAAATCACAAAATGTAATCCGCTTAGACATTTGGTGTAAATATCTAGTGTTAGTAAAACTGTTTGAAGACAATATTTGAATTCAAAATCACAGTGTTTCAGTACTTTAACAATTGTATGCGTGCTTTCCTGTAAGGTGGTTCGTAGAAAATTTTTTACAGTGGTAAGTCATGGCTATTTTTTTGTATATTAATTCAGTGTTTTTGTTTACATTGATTTTGTTCTAATGATATTGTTGTTAGTATGATAAATATCGTAGGTTCCAATTTAAAAGATGTCATCGTTAGTGGTCAAGAGTGATCCAGTCCAGCTTCGCACTAAAATGATGACAATCAACAGAAGTTGTCAATCTTCCAAGTAAACTAATGCCAAACCAAATAACCGAAACTTCATAACATCATTGTAATGTGAAACCCCTTAATTCAGAGCGCAGTCATCGCCATAGCATTCAATAACTATTAAACTTACATGCACTTTTTATGAACATTTGATTGGTCAGTTGATCCGCTGAGACAAAAAAGAAAATATGACAAATGAAATATAAGTAAGGTCGGGTATGAGATCATAACCGACCGATTTGACCACAGATTTCCCAATACAGGAGATGGGGTAAGCCGCATTTTTAAGTGCGACAAATGTAAGCTCAACGAGCATACACTGGCTGCCAGTTTACGCTCTGAGACGAGTCAAGACGCACGAATATTAGAAGAAATTACCGTTTTTCCCAAAATGCCATCCTGTACAATTGTAACATGCCATCATCGCAATGAATCAGTAAATTTACCAAGAAATATAATAACTTTTCACAGGTAAGAACCGAAAAGAAATTGCGACACTGGGACTGCATATAAACTTGGCGGCTTGTCCAGTCTAATTGTATATTCGGATGTCTGTGGATTTGACGATCTATTTGGTGTTAAGTTTGAGTTAGTACGTCGGCTACTACGGGATCCGGTTTCAGTCCCCGGCAGTACTAACATTTGTGCATGA
>PQWD01001112.1:34301-77936 GCA_019425675.1 Leucinodes orbonalis
GTGGCAAGTGTATAGGCCTTAGTCGACCACGAACGCACAGTGTGGACTGGCCGATTTCATGCAGAACCTTTAAATCGAAATCTCCCATAAAAAATAGAAAAAAAAGTTTTTTGTAGGACGAACATAGTATGTGTGACTTGTATGTTTGTAGTTATATGTAAATGTCTGTACATTATAAAATGCAATGAAAAGGTCAAATCGTAACTAATTAATTTTGTCTTTCTAGTATTGAGCTCAGTGATCGCCCACAAATAAGTGAGATCATTTGTAAATTTATTTCGATGGACAATCGCAAATTCAAAGAAACATTAAAACGACAACAGGGTGTTTTAAGGATAATTTGATTTGAAGTTTATGACAAATACTGTATTGTTTTGCAAAGTTTACTTTTAACTGCGATATCAATGCGTCATGAACTCATGATGCTGATTTTACCTGTTTCAACACACAAAGATATTAACTGTCACGTCTATTTAGCTTCTATTTACAATCTGTCTTTTTCAAATCACGGGGAGGTGTAGTGTTGTGTAGCTGCCTCCCCACACATATGTATTAAGTTATATACTTATAAGAGTACTTAACTGTAAGAGGCTGTAAATTACATGAGAAATACATTTACATCGGTGTGCACTCATAGTTTCATTCAGTCTCCCGTACCCATACTGCTGGCGACACTGCAGTGCATCATCTCGCGTATTCGATTGTTGTGTGTGAAGTCGTCCATGCCGCACTGCGGCCGCGTGACGACTATGCCTAATTACCCTATACGGGTAGGCTCGTGCCCCTCGGTGGGACGTTAAATGAGCTGATGATGATGAGAGTTCACTCGCTAATCTCTAAATTAGCATATTTCTCATCTTTATTGTGCATTATATACACATGAGCCTTTTGTTGATTAACTTTATTAATGTGTGATATACAAACAGTATTTGTTGAGTCAGCATCTATAATAGCGAAGTGCATGTGCACACGGTGCAGTGGGCGCAGCGCCCAGGAAGGCTGGTGTCGGTGTGAGCCTGTCGGGGCTTGATGCGCCTCTTGTTACCAACTCGTTGGACTGGCCTAGTTGTCCTATTCTCTTGCCTTTACCTACTTATAAGTATCACAACTTATAAGTATTCACACAGCGCCATCTAGCCCGAAATTAAGCTTGATCCTTGTATTGTACTAACAACGGATAAACAAACTTATTTTATTTTATTTTTATTAAAAATAAAATTCATAGCTCTTATAAGACTAATTAACAAAACAAATTATAAACTTACAGTTAATAATGGATTTTACACATGTAAAATTGAAATTGTTTTACTTCGTGTTGTACATGCAATCTAAAATATTTTTTTTGTAAAACATACATTTTATTCATAGAAACACCCAGATCAATACAAACAGACATGTGTGTGTACAAACATGAACACAATTGTTTGTACTGTCCGGGGATCGAACCGGAACCCTTGGTGTAATAGGCGTCTCAACCATTACATCATATGGTTCGTCATATAAGAATATTTTTCCTGAAACTGGCAGAAAAAATCTAGCATAAAAATGCAATGGCCAGGGAGGAAAAAAAGACTAGTCCAAAAAGGCTGTTTCCATAAAATATGTTAAAAATTCTAAACGATTCGCACTTTTTGCAGACGAAAACAGTCTTTTTTCGGTCCAAGCCATCCCTAATCATCGCGTTTTTCTGCTAGAACTTTTCTGCCAGATTCAGCTTCTTAAACTGAGAGGTTGAACAATTGCGCCAGGTCACTTATCTAACCCAGTTGACCACGAGTGTGACATCCTGAATGTATAGTGTGGCGCTTATGTGAAGCGGTTAGGATTGGCGGACTTTAGCGGTGTCGGGTTCCGGCTAGTGTTACCAAGTTCTAATTGTTTAAAATCGGGACACGAGGCCATAAAATCGGGATTTGAGGTTGCAGATCCGGACAGGTAACAATAAAATGTGATGTGACGCTGATGACGTGCTATTTGAATTTGACAGTGATATATGTAGCGTAAGTGCGTCGGTGGCTCAGTGGAATGGACTGTTGCCTTCCAATCGGGAGGGCGCAAGGGCGACACGTAGGTACCAATGTGATTCGAATTTTCAAAAATATATGTACGTTATTCGACGCTCTTACGGTGAAGGAAAATATCGTGAGGAAACCCGCGCACGCCTGCGAAGAGATTCAAAGGTTGTGCGTGAAGTCGTCCAATTCGCACTGGGCCCGCGTGGACGATAAAGATCTAATCACCCTATACGGGTAGCCTCATGCCCCTCGGTGGGAACGTTTAATGAGCTGATGATGATGCATGTAGCGTAAATATATATATTTTTAATGAAACATCTGTTTTTCTTATCTAATTAATCGGGACATGTAGCGTCTCGATGGGGAAGCATCCTCAGGTCCCTGAAAATCGGGACGTCCCGCGCAAATAGTGATACCTGGCAACCCTGTGTTGTTGATGTTAGTTCCGCGCCCGACGACCGACGCCTTTCGCTTCGTGGAAAACTAACGCGAAACTTTGATTTGTTATGAGATCGTTCAGTGTCGTCTTACACGGTTATTTTAAATATGCAAATAAGCGTACACCCTGATGAAGACTGATTACTGTAGGTACTGACGTCTCAAAAGCGATCGTAAAATAATTATAAAAAAGGGATGGATCGAAGAGTACCTAAAGACCAATATAATCAAAAAGTCTTTATACAGTTTGACGAACACTTATGAATGTCAAATGAAGCTACCACTGGTTCGGACAGTTGTTCTCTACTGAGAAGAATCCAGCAAAGATTTTTATGCAATCATATCACCAGACATATTTTGTTTATACCTTATTGTAAGAATAATATTAACTTGTCTGTTTTGTAGAAGAGTATGAAAGTAATAATATCTTTATATCACAAATTACCAACAGCTCTGTAATCCTTTTTAGATATTACAATTGATGTTTTATAAACGACAGTCTCCAGTTACCAACCGTTACCCAGACTGCTAGGTTTGTTACTATTATATCAAAGTAAAAAAAAACACCGTCCCAAGCGAAACGTGGGCGTGTTCGCCCTAAAAGGTTATTTAACTAAGTCATTTAACCAAAATAAAAAATTATTTTGCATATCCTTTAAATGTTGACTTACGTTTAAATGCTTATGGAACTCTATCAGCTTAGAATACAATACATTTTTTAAATTTTTTGTTTTTGTTAAAGTTTTTGTTGATGTTTGTTCTAAATACATACACGAAAAACTGTATTTATACAAAACTACACCTTTTAAGGCAACTAGGCTATCTGTGAGGTAATCGATCCTTTTAGAAACAATGTTAAGTTTAAATAAGATGTTTATTTAGTACCCTTGGGATTGCCACAAAAAAATGACATTAAGATTGGTCAGATAGTCCATCAAACCGAAATGAATTCTTGATGAGGGGAGTGTTGTTGACACTTGAGAAAATGTTGTACAAGTTAGAATTTTTTTTAAGAACTATCAGTTAATCAAGATCTTGTTCATGGGTAAGAGAAAGAAAGTGACATCGAAACCATAGACAAACCCCCAACCGATACTGATACACAGCCAACTCTGGTCTACTAAGAACCATAAACAAACGTAATGTTCATATTGGAGCGAGCTCTGGCATAAAACAAACAGCGAACCCACGGCCCCAAACCTGTTTAAGCCGATGCACACACCAAACGATTCGCGCATGCGCGGGGAGCCTCCCATTACCTCTCGAGGAATTTATGCAGGCTCTTAGTTATAATGATACTAAAAGATCGTTTTATGTTGATTGTAAATGGTTGCTAAATTGCAAATTAGTAACTTATAATATGAAGTTGCTAAATTTTTTAATTTTCTGAATGCGACATCCCCTAATAATTTATTGAATACTGGTGCCTTTTTGGGACCACAATGTTAGCTGAAAAGTTCCTTAACATAGCAAGTATCTCGCAATTTTAGTAGCAGTCTATACATTTTTATCTACCAATGGACTATCAGCCTGGTGAAGCTATAAAGGCCATCTGCGGCCAACGGCAGTAGTCAGAAAAAGATTTAGTAATGTAATAAAATAATAGAATAAGCGACAAAATGCCTTTAAAAATAAATTAGTTGTACTAAAAGTTTCTAGAAAAAGTCAAGTGATATTATTTTGTTTCGTGTAATTTTATCGTATTACTCGTACTTGTTATCTCTAGCTTTAGTTCAAGAATAAATATTTCATAACTTGTTTAAACACTTATTTCAAATAAGTTTACACTTGATTTATGTTTTTTACTATTAATCACAACTTATATAAAAGCTAGACGCAAATCAATGTAACACCGAACTTTCAAAGTCCAACCACCAATGAAATTTTGGAATCGAATAACTTGTTTGAACCTAATTGCATCTTAGCAAGTCTATTAATTTATATTGAATTTGCAAGTAAAGATATTTTGTATTTTTTAATGTTTTCCAACTAACTAAATAATTGATTGACCAACACTTAAACACACAAAGAATTGCGGTTCCTTGGCGCTAAATGGGGTTACTTTAATACAAAAAGACGTCCGGCCTAGGATTTGCTTACTCAAAAGATCCTCTTTCTATCTCTCTAATATACCATGTCCAGTGCTCAATATGAATACTATTTTGTCCGTACTAAATATCTGTACTTCACTGATCTGATATTTATTTTTTGGCACATAAAAAGTGGACAAATAATACTTGTATCTTAAGTTGTTATCGTACACTTAAGTGATCATTACGTCTATCTATTACATCTGATGCTTATCGGTTTTGTGCCGCAAATTACACTAATGTTACCGCTTCGTTTGTTTTATTGATTAGCGCCTCTTTTTGTATTAAATTACCGCGTGCACGACATATGTTTTTATTCATTTGGTAAACGGGACTGTCAGTTCGCTCGCCTGGTGGTTAGTGATACACCTGACCATGACAGATATTTTGAAGGAAATTTCCGTCAACACTGCCCTCTGTCCGTCACCCAAATCGACAGACCTTAGGCCTCTCATACCCGGTAAATTTACTAGCTACAGTGCGATCAAGAAACACAGAAGTGCAATACACTCGTATTTCACGGGGCAATATCTGGCATTGAGGTGGTACCTACTTAGACGACTCATTAGTCTCTCTAGTCTACCTAGTAAATCTTACACAGTAATCATAACCTATATCGGTAGTCAATGTGCCAATTGAATGGCGTCCAAGCTATCAAACAAATAAGTGCGGTGGCGGTTGATTCAACGCCTTCTATTCAACGTTAGCTCGTCATTAACACATAACCAGTTTTGAGATCATGAATATTTACTAGGCCTGTGTTTCTGTTGTATTTAATTGCTTTTTATGCAGTGCAAGTCGATGCGACTCTTAGTCCATTCATTCATACTTACAAAAAGCACTTATAAGTGCTTTTTAAAAAAAGTTTTGAAATAAATGTACAAAAAGGCATTTAAATTACCAGAGTTGAGCACAAAAATAATTTTTGTTGAAAAAAAAAGCGCTTCAGTGTTTTAACCTGTTGAAAAGCACCCAAGAAAGCTAAACAGAAAAGCCTTCTTTACAATGATTTGATGTACTTTTTTTTTAGTTACTTCATCTCACAATACGTGACCGCAGTTCAGTGATATCTAATCATGATTCTCTTGCTGATGATAACATGATAACGGTAACAAAGGGATTCCGAGTGGTTATTATTGGATGTGATTCAACACTTTCTATATGTGTTACTGTTCTTTTGGATTATTAGTTAGTACTTATGATTATTTGTTAGTTGCATACTTGTGCTAAAAGCTAAGCTTTTGTTTTTGTGTGTACATTTTGAAGAAATTCAAATATACACCAAGGGTTCCGGGCCGATCCCCGGGCAGTACAAAAATTTGTGTGCATGAACATTATTTGTTTGGGTATATGTACACTACGTATGCATTAACAGAAAATTATATTAAGTATGTTTATCCGTTATTGTTTAGTATCCATATTATAGGCTAATGCTTAGTATGGGGCTAGATGGCCCTGTGTGTCAGAGGATATTTATTTATTTATTTGAAATATATATACACCAAGGTACATTATAATTATCACAATATATTATTACGATATGCGAAAGGTCGCTTGCGTAGACTGGATGAGAAAAGCGGAGGACCGGGGTCCAGGATATATGTCGCGAAATGGGAGAGACCTATGTCCAGCAGTGGAGTGTGATAGGTTTCTCTTAAGTGTTGCGTTTATATGTATATTACTTTAAGTTGTAGGAGCGACCTTGCCCGAATCTTACATGGGCTCACTAAAATGACTGTCCGATACCGATTCAAAATGTCAGGGCATTTGCTCAGCCCGATTATTTTGGACATAATCATAATCAATTAACCACCATTATTTGCAGAATAGACTACATAAAATGTGGACATAAATATGCTAAACAATACAACTCATAAACCTTCATCAAGCTTTTGTAAATATATATCAAATAACAATTAAATATGGATGCTATACAAAACAAAAACAAAAGAAAGATGACATTAAAGAAAACCTAACAAAGAATTAAATAAAATATGAATTGCCAACATCCCAACACAGCGCTTTATTTTGTACACAATAAGTGTATCATCTTGAGCGGCCTATAAAGTCATATTTTCGGGGACGACTGGTTTACTTGCCCTATGATGTTATAATGTGCAAAAATAATATTTTTTCCTTCATAATGGTAGTAATCAACGAACGTATAAATATTATAATTATTTGTGTCAGTCGAAAAATAAATGTATTCATTTATATTAAGCCGGGACAAAATTGCATGTAACAGTTACTTTTAATAATGAACCTTGTCCTGAATTGGGACATGAATTCGTTACCGTATCTCATGTTGTTTGTCGCCACTGATCGTTTTTCTTTATTAACAAGTGTCGTGCAGTCTCGGGCCTTGGTCGCGAATACCTGTGACATTGGCGAGCATCCTCCGGCTGTAGGCTACGTCTCGCAAGGTCTTATGACATGCAATATTTGTCATTATTATCATTATCATCAGCTCATTAAACGTCCCCACCGAGGGACGAAAAACGTGTGCCCTCCCTTTAACTTCTAAAATAGGGATGGAAATTAAAAAAAAAAATGTATGTTTGACGACCCATTTGGTGTAGCAGTTGAGACGTCGACTGCAACACCAAGGGTTCCGGGTTCGATCCCCGGGCAGTACAAACATTTGTGTGCATGAACATGTCTGTTTGTATTGGTCTGGGTGTTTTATATGTATAATATGTATGTATTTACAAATAAAAATGTATATAAGTATGTTTATCCGTTGTTTAGTACCCATAATACAGGCTTCACGCTTAACTTGGGGCTAGATGGCGCTGTGTGAATGTCACTGGTTATTTATTTATTATTATATACCCTTGAATGAAATGATGTGGACTGTCGCCCTCCTACTGAGAGGGCTGAGGTTCAAATCCCGCCACGTACCAATGTGTTTTCGAATTTTAGAAATTATATGTACGTTATCCGACGCTCTTACGGTGAAGGAAAACATCGTGAGGAAACCTTCATGCACACCTGCGAAGAGATTCAAAGGTTGTGTTTGAAGTCGTCCAATCCGCACTGGGCCCGCGTGGACGACTAAGGCCTAATCACCGTATACGGGTAGGCTCGTGCCCCTCGGTGGGGACGTCTAATGACCTGATGATGAAAATATTTCCATGAAATTTAACAACAAAATTTGGTTTGAACAATATCTAGTTAATAGTTGTTTTTTACACGTCATTAACGGTGAACCACTATTTTGTTTGATTTTCTCATTATTAGGCTGTTGTAGGAGAATAAGTAATTAAAAAAAAATCTTTTTAACTTGACACCCAAGTGCAAGTCGAACTTGCCCGCGGATGGGAACCCTCCATGGGCAAGTTCGACTTGTACTTGGCGAATATTTTTGTTTTGTTACTGTTTTTGTTGTTAGTTGCAGATGGCCTTTAGCCAAGTGGCAAGTGGAGATGGTTCTCAGCCTTAAAGCAGGTCTTCAATATTCGTACTTCTTTAAAGCATTTCCTTTTGTCATAGAATTATGCGCTAACCATTATTCAGTGAAGTCATTCGTCATTGAGATAAATATATCAATGAGTGATGTTCACTTTCATCTGGCAAAGTTGTAGGGCTTTCGTAACGCTAAACTCATGTGCCAACTTAATGTGCGATTTGACTAGTAAACTTATATTTCCTAGATTTCTAGGTTACATGCAAGTGATTGTTAATTCTCAAAGCATTTCTTGTTATTTCCCACATCCGGCGCGGGCGGTGTTTTCCGCAAGCCCACCAGCAGTGCGCGTGCGCAGCATGCGAACCGAGGCGCCTACT
The DNA here is from genome assembly GCA_019425675.1 of Leucinodes orbonalis. NCBI lineage: Eukaryota > Metazoa > Arthropoda > Insecta > Lepidoptera > Crambidae > Leucinodes > Leucinodes orbonalis. The sequence goes on from PQWD01001112.1 coordinate 42,631, forward strand.
CATCAGATAGTGAAAGCACTTTTACTTAAATACTAGGTTTTGTGGAGATTTACAGCTTTTGTTTCAATCGGTCATTCAGTTCGTGGAGTTTGGCGAACGGTAGTGGAATATTGATTGTTATCATTTGCGCTGACTTACTTTCTTTCAATTGTTTTATTATGGACGCTTTATGTAGCCTTTTGTCTTAAATTTATCGCATTTTATTGCTGGACATAGGTTTCCTCCATTTTGCGTCAGATATCCTGGTCCTCCGCGGTAGGCTGACATTCATGATGGATGGATACCCTGTTTAAGGTGGTGGGTAGCAGATGTATGTCAATTCGTAGGGATCGGCCCGCTTGGATATCATTAGGGAACACATTAGGGTGTAATGATTGTGATGATGATAATAGAATTTTTACTTTTAAAAGTATTAAATGTCCTATACATAAATTAAACATCCTTCTGTATACTAAATCTGCTATTATTATACCTACCGCATACAATATGTGAGATTGTGCCACTTGGAATGTGGTAGCTCAGTATTGTTATTGCAACACGGAAGACAGTCTGCAATGATCCGAAAATAAACTTATGCAGTTTAATCATCACCTGTAACTGCGCACAACACCTACACTAAGCAAATAACTCAAGATTACATCTGATACCATTGCAATAATTCAAATATTCTCTTCAACCTATTGCAGTCCACTGCTGGACATAGGTCTCCCCCATTTTGCGCCAGACATCCCGGTCCTCCGCCTTTCTCATCCAGCATGAATAATTCAAATATAATAAAGATTAATTCGTCGGTGGCTCAATGGTGTGGACTGTCGCCCTCCTACCGGGAGGGCTGAGGTTCAAATCCCGCCGCGTACCAATGTGTATTCGAATTTTCGAAAAATATATGTACGTTATCCGACGCTCTTACGGCGAAGGAAAACATCGTGAGGAAACCTTCGCACGCCTGCGAAGAGATTCAAAGGTTGTGCGTGAAGTCGTCCAACCCGCACTGGGCCCGCGTGGACGACTAAGGCCTAATCACCCCATACGGGTAGGCTCGTGCCCCTCGGTGGGGACGTTTAATGAGCTGATGATGATGAAAGAGTAATTTGATTTATTAATGTATCATAAAATAAACAAATGATCCAACCACCGGAGCAGGCTGGGTTTATAAAAGGCTATAAAAGTACCGTGGGCCACATCCATGCTGTTCGGCAGCTTATACAGAAGACCGAAGAATATAACCAGCCGCTGTGTATGGCATTTGTGGACTACGAGAAACCCTTCGACTCCGTCGTAAAGAAAATATTCGTTCGTAAAGTCATTCGTTTTCGAAAACATTCGGAAAAGAAGTTCTATACATATAGAGTTGTTACAACAGAATAAAAATCTTCACTTATAAAAGAAGGACGAAGCGGAACTACAAAAGTTAAAAATGTTCTATTTTGTTTTTCAATTCGGTATTCTCCACCATTCGCAATAAAATACCAAACCTTATTTTCATAAAAGTGCACTTTATTTTACATGTCGTTTCATTGATCACTTTTGTTTATTTGCAATATTGTATTTTTAAATACACTGAAACCAATAAATATTAGGTCAATTGATGTTAGTGAGCAATGACGTCACGTTTCAATAATCTCATACAAAATATATGGAAACGTTCCTTTTTGACAGTTCATAAAAAGTGCGCGTCAACGATTAGTGGTGTCAAATACCCAATTACAGTTTTCTTATTTGATTGATATGTTATTTGGCATGATGACTGGGTCCTGAAATCGTAAGAACTATCATATTATTACAAATCCTGGTTAAATATAACGATGTGCTTACTCTCAGCTCGAAAACTCATGTTTTATGAATTTTATTAGTCTTTAAAGTTAGATGGGCAAGTCCATTTTTAAAGTACAATAATTGTCAAAAAATTCTCAACAAAAGGATAACACTACAATTTAAAGCAACTTTTGCTATGAAACCGTTTTAGTAAACGCAACATTTAATATAGTTGCAGTACAAAAATCATAAACTATGCGTACTAATTACTTATGCGTGACATCATAACTAAGTAGCCATTTGTATGAAGCGTTTTTGGGAAAGTCCATTAATGTGTTTTTAGAATTGGAAAATCTCTGTGAGTTTTAAAGTTAACGGAGTAATTTTTTTTTCCAATGTTTCTATTATTATGCGGTCCATCGATATAATAACAGAAAAAAAAATTGTCATCATCCCTATTGTATGTATCATTTTGCTGTAGCATATATTTTTTATCCTACATAAACAATAAAATTCATTGGTACACTGGACCTCATAAAAAGACCCTCTTTTTTGTTTCTTCACTTTTTTTCAGACATGACATACATGCATTAAATTTCAGTTTTAAATATTCTCATATTATGATATATGAGCGTCGGTGGCTCAATGGTGTGGACCTTCGCCTTCCTACCGGGGAGGGCTGAGGTTCAAATCCCGACACTACCAATGTTTTCGAATTTTCGAAAATATATGCACGTTATCCGACGCTCTTACGGTGAAGGAAAAAATCGTGAGGAAACCTTCATGCACGCCTGCGAAGAGATTCGAAGGTTGTGTGTGAAGTCGTCCAATCCGCACTGGGTCCGTGTGGACGACTAAGGCCTAATCACCCTATACGGGTAGGCTCGTGCCCCTCGGTGGGGACGTTTAATGAGTTGATGATGATGATGATACATCTCCTTATATCGATGATTGTACAGCCACGAGCACAAAAAAGCAATATTAACATCCTCAACAGCATCATGATTGTTTAGATAAATGCTTCCGAGGCTGATAAGCCCCGCGACGTCCATCTTGGCTGTAACTAAAGGCATAGGCCACGTTTAGATTTAATCACGACTTACAACTCATTGCGGTATCAATTTACGAGGACAGATGCGTTTATAATGCTGTCATTGATAGTGAACGCGGAGACGCTGCGTGCTTTGGAATTTGAATCTGTTTAAATGACTTAGATTTATTTCTGACTAGCGACCCGCCCCTGCTTCGCACGGGTGCAATGGTGATATTCGTATTAGGCACGCTCCCGTCTGCCTCTTCGGCCGGTACCGCCGCAAACGCTACGTACCGTAATTTTAAATATGCAAAAATGTAATTATTTACGACATCGCATTAGAAACCTAAAAAATAACAGTATTTCCCCTTCTTTTTAATGAATGTTATTATACATATAAACTTTCCTCTAGAATCACTCTATCTATTAAAAAAAACGCATCAAAATCCGTTGCGTAGTTTTACATATTTAAGCGCACATAGGGACATGAGGACATAGGGACAAAAAAGCGACTTTCTTTTATACTATGTAGTGATTAAATTTACCGCAGAGGGTTGGTGGCTCATTGGTGTGGACCGTTGCCTTCCGATCTGGGGTTGCAGCAATTACTTATAGAATTTTCGAAATTATATGTACGTTTATCCGACGCTTTTACGGTGAAACATCGTGAGGAAACCTGCGCGTGCCTGCAAAGAGATTCAAAGGTTTTGCGTGAAGTCGGCCAATCCGCACTGGGCCCGCGTGGACGGCTAAGGTTTACACACCCTTTACGGGTAGGCTGGTGCCCTCTCGGTGGGGATATAAGGAGCTGATAATGATGATGCAATTAAACGCAATCATTGAGTAATGGTGGCAATCAGACTTTCGGATCAGACCACTTAGTACTAGACTAATGATGCGAAGTATTAATGGAGATTTTGACCGCAATTTAGTTAAGATTTAATTACCTTTTCTGTCTGAGTGACCTGATGCCCACGGCAATTAACGGACATCATGACTTAGCAGATTATCTCTGTTATAATTTGGATTCTAGACCGTGATTTATACTTAGGACTGGTCCGAAGGTCTTCTTTTAAGGTACAGTCATCTCTTAAAATTTAGAAACAAAGAATAATAAAAAATACAATTAACTGAATACATTATCCAATCGCACATGATTACATTTGGAAGTTTCAATATACATTTGGGTCTGACTGCATCGCGGGAAGAACTATGACTAATATAACAAGTCAAACCAAAAAAGGTGTGCCAAGACGCTTAATAATTTTATTTAAATAAAAAGTCAGTAGCCATAAAGTCAACTGAATCAAAGAACACTGGGTCTTCAAACAGGCAGGTTTTTAATGTGCCATCGATTTTTAAATATCAATGATTTGTTTCGTGTAGTTTTAAGTCTTGTGAGCATATAGCGCGTCCCGGTGCGCACGCGCAGGTTCAAGGCACCGTGCTTTACGCGCTTGTCCAACCACTTTCTATTATTGGTTCAGATGGCACCGGAATTCCTAATGCATTTCGATAAAAAGGATAAAGAATCCAATCGAGTAACAATTTAATGATAGTTTTAACCGAGACATTTGAATTTTATTTGTGACTTACGCCTCGATGTAATTTTAGAAGATATTTTTGGGTAAACTCTGGAATGTCGTTTTCTAAAATTTTTTTGTTATGTTAATGCATAGTTTGTAACGTCATTATCTTTCGGTGCCTTAAGTCAATAACATTGACAACTCTTCTTGACATATTATAATTATAAAAAGTTTTTTTTTGAACCGACTATTAAAATTGAGGTTTCTCAATTCGACCGTTTATATGAGGGATTCGTACCAAACAGGAATATTTTTTTGATATATTATAAGTGTACAGGACGGTCAGGACGCTCACCTGATGGTAAGTGATACCCCTGTCCATGACAGAGCGGTATTTAATCATCATTTTTGTACCAGAGAAGGTGATATAATATTATTGTACTTAATTGTATATTTTTTGAACCGACTACTGCTGTTGGCCGCAGATGGCCTTTATAGCTTCACCGGGCGCGTGGCGAGTGCAGATCGCTCTTAGCCTTAAATAATACTGTTTTAAGAGATGAGAAAGCCCCTTGATCCATTTTCGAAATCCTCTGTAAACAACACAAAGTGATGTCGTCATTATCTCTAATCCCCGAATGCTGCAACCGCGCCTGGGTGGTCAGATAAACACGAGTGACGTCATCACCCTTTCTATTGTAAAACCGGCATCTATATCATGTTTGGATAAATATTTACATCTAATGATTGAAGTCCATTAACAATGTGAGAAATGTCAATATTAGTTGCGTGGTAATTGAGCAACTCTTTTTTTTCGAACTGACTACTGCTGTTGGCTGCAGGTGGCCTTTACAGCTTCACCGGGCAATTGGCAAGCGTAGATGGCTCTCAGACTTAAAATTTACACAACGATTGAGCAACTCGTCAGCCATATTGTATTAAGGAAGGCTGAAAATATTTAAATTGACAACACGTGTGTTGTAATGGTTGAGAATTCGGCAATCACACAATAAATCTTCGTTCGATCAACTGCGGGCACTGCGAACATTTGTGTGCATGAACACGTCTGTTTGTATTTATATTATTTATACCCGTACGTCGGTGGCTCAATGGTGTGGATTGTCGCCCTCCTACCGACCGAGAGGGCTGAGGTTCAAATCCCGACACCTACCAATGTATTTTCGAAAATATATGTACGTTATCCGACGCTCTTAGAGTGAAGGAAAACATCGTGAGGAAATCTTCATGAGGAATTCTTCATCTTCATGCACGCCTGCGAAGAGATTCGAAGGTTGTGCGTGAAGTCGTCTCACCCGCACTGGGCCCATGTGGATGACTAAGTCCTAATCACCCTATACGTGTAGGCTCGTGCCCCTCGGTGGGGACGTTTAATAAGCTGATGATGATGATACCCGTAAAGAGTATAATACTTATTGATCCTGTCTTAAATTTCGAGCTTAATCTGTCATTTATTCATCAGTTAACTGACATTCCTAGGTAAGAGGGTGGCAGACGAGTCGTTAGGGTGACATCATCCGTTTGGCCAGTGCAGTCATGGTTATGGGATTTGTTTATCTTCTGAGAATTGTTTAAGTGCTTCTCGTATAATATGTTACAGAAACAAAATGTCTATAATGTAACGAACATTTGTATCGCTTGGTTCCTTTCAATGTTTCGTCTTTTGTTTTGTTCTCATATTATTTGCCAGTTTTTAAGTATCCATAATGCTTTAAAGTTATCAGATTTTTGTTTGAGTATGATAATAATATGCATTTTTATTGCACACTGTTTAATGGAGGTGTATCGAAATCACAGTATCGAGTCAGTACCTAGTGATACTGAGTCGTCTAGGTAGGTACCACCGCAGTGCTAGATATCATCCCGTGAAACAGGAGTGTTATGCACTTTTGTGTTTTGGGATGAGTGCTCTGGAGCTAGTGAAATTATCGGATCTACGAGACCTAACATCTGTTGTCTCGGGTGACGGGCGCAGTGCGGCATTGATGAAGGATAATAACTATGTATCAGTTGTTGGTACCTTCAATGCCGCTCTGACATGGTCAGACGTATCACTTACCATCAGGTCCTTACCGTCCTGTACACTTGACATAAAAAGGCTTTCCTTATAACTTCCACACGGACTTATTTTTTTAACAGTCGACATCCATCGACTACCTGTCACCAGCTCATCAGCACATCTGGTCACGGACATCACAAAGCGTAGTGAGATGAATTCTGTGGCTCTCAGCCTATTCCCTGTAGTTAGACGTTATAACTAATGATGGAAGGTCAAAACTCTGGCGCCAAAAACATCTGGAATTCCTTATGACCATAGAACTCAATTATCTAATGAGACAGAGCTGTGTGAATTCCTGTGGATATTTATTTATATTTTCCTGTTTTGATAGCTCAGTATAAAGCCAACCTAGCTTGTAGTTATGAAAAGAAACGCTTATATACGTTACTATATATTATTCCATGAAATTATGTAAAGAAAGGAAGAGCGGAACGCCTGACACAGGCATGTTTTTGCTTAGAAGGAGACACTGGCTTACTCGTATAAATAAATATGTTTGTAGTTTGTACACTTCACAGACATCAGAATATACATTAGACTGGACAAGCCGCCAAGTTTATAGGCAGTCCCAGTGTCGCAATTTCTTTTCGGTACTTACCTGTGAAAAGTTATTATATTTCTTCGTAAATTTACTGATTCATTGCGATGATGGCATGTTACAATTGCACAGGATGGCATTTTGGAAAAAATCGGTAATTTCTTCTAATATTCGTGCATCTTGACTCGTCTCACAGAGCGTAAACTGGTAGTCAGTGTATGCTCGTTGAGCTTACAGTTGTCGCACTTTAAAAGCGGCTTGTCCCATCTCCTGTATTGGGAAATCTGTGGTACATCTAGTGAAAATATAATTATATATAAAAGGTTGCTTGGAAACTAAAGTTATTCCAAAGCAAAGATTTTCGCTTGAACAAACAATTCTTGTTAAGACCTTTAAAAATCGCATACTTAAGTGCAAATTGCAACACACATGTTGTACGCATACCAGTATTGGTGTTTCCCTTGTGGACCGGGTTCAGCAAAAAACAGCTCCTTAAGAGGAATGAGGCTTTGTGGGCAAGGGCGCCAACGGCCCGATATGGACTGGACGCCAGGTGGCGTCAAGGCGACTTGTTCTCTCGATGTTTACTAGTTGATGAATCAGAGGGGAGGTAATCTTTTACTTTATTAAGATAGGACATGTATAAAAGGTCATCTATATGCACGAGTGCTGCAATCTCATCTTTATTTATGCTACACTAGGTTCTTTCCCAAAAAGATTATGAACGCCTTAGGGTACTGGGTTTCTTGTTGAAGTCCGCTGTAGTCCTAACCTGACCTGTAGTTAATTACATTAGACATTCATAAGTGTTCTTTAAGATCATATATATATAAAGACGTTTTAAATTTGAATTAAATATATATATACGTATAAAGACGTTTTAAATTAAATTATAAGTCTAAATAAAAAGGTTTTATGATATTCACTAATTTATCGATAGTTATTAAATATAGAAGTTAGCAACTATCTACTTTATGTGATACCTACAATGATATTCTGTATATACAAAGGTAGATACGCCATCCGTGCCTCAAAAACGTACCACCGAAGAGAGTACAGTTTGTACTCTTTTGTTTAGGTAAATGTACGCTCATTTGAAATATGTGTATGTGTGCTGTCATTGCATTCGGAACACTTTTTTATCATTGGATGCCTAAACTAATTTAAAATTTTAGTGTATTTATGTTTTGAAAAGAGAAGGTTAAAGAGAAGAATGTCAAATTAATGTGACCTTTTTCGAGCATTACATAATATTTAAAAGATCAGGTTTAAATTTGCATAAAAAGGAAAATGGTCAAAATAACGTAGACTTGTACTTGCAGATTACATAATTTGTGATAGTCAATATTCTAAAGTAACTACTCACAGCTTACTTATCGGGGAGGCTGTTTGTCAAGTAACTAACGTATTACGTGAAAAATAGCAACGACCTAGTTAGTTACCAAATTAAGAGACCAGAGGTTACATTCTTATCCCTGTAGGAGCACTTCAAGTTACAAATGTCAAATCTGTCACTTTCATTTAAACCAGTTTTAATGTGTATTTAAGAGTCACTTATTTAATAAGTACAGCCTTACTCAAATTGTTTTCTTAACGTAAAATAAAGAGTGGATTGAGTTAGGAATACCATGAAATAGAGTTAACCCGGAATTAAGCGGTTTTAAAGCTAAGAGCCGTCTGCGTTCGAAAAAAAAACGGAATAAAACACACACGCACGCACGCACACACACCCACACACGCGCACACTCCACGGACACACACTCATTTAAACTTGTTACTTTTATAAGTGTTTATACAAAGACTAGTAATAAAAGAGCGAAACCTCCTTACACAGGCTTGTCTTGCTTAAATGGAGGTTCACAATCACTTCTTTATACCTGTAAAAAATATTGTTAATGAAAATTAATTATTTATTATTATTAATGAGAAAATAATTCTGTATGTCAGTCACCGGTGATTGACAAATTATAAACATTTAGTGTGATTTATAGTGACGAACTATCTGGTGTACCTAATGGTTGAGACGTCGGCTTTTACGTGTGTATGTCTGTGGATATTTATTATATTATTTACACAACGCCATCTAGCTGCAATTTAAGCAACTTTCTTATACTAATAATTATATGCCCTTTCTTTTAATACATTATAATTAATACATCATTGTAATAAAAACACCGAGATGTTCGTGCGCGCAAATCTAACATCGATGGAAACAGAAAACTCACAGATACTGAGGAATCATATCAACTCAAAATGTTTTTTTAAGACATTCACACAGCGCCATCATGCCCCAAGTTAATTGGGTATTTGACACCACTAATCGTTGACGCACTTTTTATGAACTGTCAAAAAGGAACGTTTCCATATAATTTGTATGAGATTATTGAAACGTGACGTCATTGCACACTAACATCAATTGACCTAATATTTATTGGTTTCGGTGTATTTAAAAACACAATATTGCAAATAAACAAAAGTGATCAATGAAACGACATGTAAAATAAAGTGCACTTTTATGAAAATAAGGTTTGGTATTTTATTGCGAATGGTGGAGAATACCGAATTGTGAAGCCGGTATGGGTACTAAACATACTTATAAATATTTTTATGTAAATACATACATATTATACATAGAAAACACCCAGACCATTACAAACAGACATGTTCATGCACACAAATGTTTGTACTGCCCGGGGATCGAACCCTGAACTGTTGGTGTAGCAGCCAACGTCCCAACCGCTAAACCAAATGGGTCGTGTTTTGTACTGCATGATAATGGAACCCGTTACCTTAGTGTAATACCCGACTTCTAACCACTACACTACATGGGTTAGTGACTGATGACTGAGTTGAACTATCCATACTAATATTATAAATGTGAAAGTATCTCTGTCTGTCTTTCTGTCTGTCTGTCTGTTTGTTACGCTTTCACGCCTAAACGCCTGAACGGATTTTATTGAAACTTGGTATGTTGATAGAAGGCAACCTTGATTAGGTTTTAGGCTACTTTTTGTCCCGTTTTCTCCCCCCACTTCTCTAAAATGGGTTTAAGTTTGTATGGAACTGAAATTTGGTATGCGGACTATTGGTCAGAAACGAAAAAATACGAACTTAACGCGAGCGAAGCCGCGGGAAAAAGCTAGTAGTATTATAAAGTCATCAAATACTGTCTTTAGGAATAATTTCCCACACAATATTATCAATAGGAATTATAATTATAATAGATATATTATAATTATAATTCCTGCAGCTGTCGTCATTAGGACACTGAAGATTGAAATGACAAAGTCAATATCAGTTGATGATGGTAAATATTTATACGGCACATATCAACGTTAGTATATTGTACAGCGCAATAATGTATGACAATGTAGCTTGTTTTCATTTCACACGGTCCCAATGCGGATGGATAGGTCTATTCGATTGTATTGTAGCCAAGACCCTACCTAAGCAAAGAATCATGTTCCCTTCCAGATAATCAGATTCAGCGTTCAATATCCCAAACAACATTGAAAGAACTGATTTTTACGAGAGCGCATTTCTCCATGTGGAATTCAAAGCTGATCCCCGGATTGGTCTTGTCCGGTGAAGACGTGAAGGCCATCCGCGGGTAACATCATCGTCAGCTCATTAAACGTCCCCACCGATGGGCACGAGCCTACCGTATAGGGTGATTAGACCTTAGTCATCCACGCGGGCTCAGTGCGGATTGGATGACTTCACACACAACATTCGAATCTCTTCGCAGGCGTGCATGAAGGTTTCCTCACGATGTCTTCCTTCGCCAAGAGCCTCGGATAACGTACATATATTTTCGAAAAATCGAAAACACATTGGTACGTGTCGAGATTTCAACCTCAGCCTTCCCGGTAGGAAGGCGACAGTCCACACGTATATATACTATATACATTATTTGTATTTGTGCTCAGAAGAAATCGCGAAGTGCCTTTAATATCCTTTCATTCTCGGTAAACCAATATAAAGACTTAGTAAACTTAAATATTTATTATATTACAATCTATTATAATTCATGTATAAGAAACACCGAGTCAATTCTGTTGTTTTATTGTACCAACTGAATTCATTCGATACACACGATATATTTTCATGATGGCCAATAAGTCTTAGTACACTAATAAAAGACGATGTTATATTTTATTACAATAAATTTATTAAAGTTACGTTTGTCCTCAGAATGTCTGAAGGAGACGTGTCACTGATTCGCGACGAAGACGTCTTGCGCCGAATGGTATGTACTGATAAAACATATAAAATACACCATATAAACAAATATATGTATGCTTTCATTATTAATGTTACGTATATTAAAAGACATGCAAAGACAAAATAATTATCTACTTTTAACGCCTGACTAAAAATAGCGGCAATTATTCGTTTCGTGCACATAATGTGTAGGGGCCCCAGGAGAACCAAGCGAATCTATTTAAACCTTTTTCTAGTGTTCAGTTCACGTTAAAATTAAAATTTAAAAGCTATTTTATCTAAACGAACAGTGTTGGAAAATACCAATCAAAGTTGTTTTAAAATGTGTGTGTCGGTGCGCAGTGGCAGCAGACGGAAGACTTCGGGCGCAAGAAAGAGATCCGCGCGCACATGTACCGACTGCGTGAGGAGCGCCTGCGCGACCTCTACTCGCCGGAGCCCCCACGCGACACCAAAGGTAAATCATCTTTTATATTTACAACTGAAACCAACTACACAGTCGCACATCCCAAGCTTCATACACGACATGATGTCATGAGTCATAAATATAATGTGACCAGACTTTTCAATAGTACCTACAACTAATCTTCTTGTGTGTTTGGTTACTATTAAAGTGTTTTCCACGATTCAGTCCAATGTCAGGTGTTGGCCTACAAAATATATCCAGCATTTATGAACAGAAGGATCTGGATTTAATTAGGTTCAATCTTTATGAAAATGTCAAACAAGTTTGTAGCAGTTGTAGTTCATAAAACCTTAGACACACTGTATATTTATGCTATTTTTGTAAATTCAACTTGCGACTACTTGAATGAAAATTCTATGAAATATAATTGTATCTATATAAAAAAAATGCTTACATATCTACTATTATGGCTTGTGCTTGAAAGCTTTATGTGTGCTGAAACAAATAATCTTTACTATTCTTAATATCCAAAACTACATTTGTAATTTGTTTCATCCATGTATGCCATCAGATTTCATCAGATATACACAGAATCATAGTGTCTGAGGAAAATTGTAAATTTCCTTTATGAAATCGCAAATGGCATCGTAATTGGTCATTTTTCTGTGATCGGTGAAAGTTATCAAACAACGGCCGCAGACATTACAAACTAACTATCCTTTGGCTCCCGTCAGTGTTCACCGATATTAATTTAGGATTCAGCTGCCATAATAATATTGATAAAATATCACTAATGACATTTTTAGATGTTATAATTAAGTTTGAAATGTAATTAGTAGTGCTTATTGCATTGTAGTAATAATCATGTGTTAATTCGAAAGGCATCACCTAGCCATTGCAGCAGCTTCATATATTTTCATAATGTTGTCTGTATACATGTATTGATATTTTATTGTATGTAAAATCCTGTAGCGTAGTTGTGGCCCAATTCGACAGGTTGTCAGTTCACCTCATCCCAGGGGCACGTCAAGTCCTTCGCCGACCAGAGTTTCCAGTCCATGAAGAGCAAGGAGGTCCGAGACGCTGGGTCTCCCCCCAAGGAGTTTACCTACCGCGGCCAAGGTGCCTACACCCCCTACCACGATAACACCATAACCACTAACGCTTCTTAACCGGTAACACACCACGCCTCTGACGTTCTTACTTGTTGGGTACAGCTCCATCATGAAACCAGAATATACATCAATAACAACACCTAAAACTACTCCTTGTGATTAATTCTCTGGGTTCATTATGGGTGTTCATTCAACGTGGTGAGTACGTCTCTGTAAATATTTACTGATATTTTAACGCAGGTTAAACGTCTTTTCAGATCTCAAGGAGCTCTCCAACGCGGGCTGGAACGTGGAGTCCGAAAACAAAACGACAGATGATGGCCACACTCACGTTAAAACCGTTCAAGCCAACATCGAAGGGAAATACGACGTGGAAGGGGGCCGAGGCCAGTTTGTGGCCATCGACCAACACAAGCAAGCCGTCACTGAGTACCATGATGAAAATACAAGCTTAAAGAGAAATGAAAGTTCTTCTAACACAGCAGCCCATGAGCAAGTTGTCAAACAAACAGATGACGGCTCTCACTTCTCTTCATCCACCACGAGCTCGTCTTCCACGTCTAAGTTCCAACAAGTCTCCTCGACTAAACACGAAGTGCCATATGTAACTAATGATGACTATGACCCTACCCAAAGTATGATTCTACTAACCGTAACGAAGAAGTACGAAGGAAAGATGTTCTAGCGATTACGAACAAACATTGAGAAGAAATGACCTTGAAACAGGCGAATTAATTTCGCGCAAGATTGACTATCCTGATAATAATACTAAAGTTATTGTAGAAACGAGATGTCTTCCTGATGGTACTAGAGTAACTAGTACACGCAGAGAGTTTCGAGCTCCTGTTGTGCAGAGTACCCGTTCTGAGCGCCATTCACAGTCTCAGCAAACTAGAAGTGAAAATATATCCAGCCACACGACATCACAAAATATATCAAACATCACCGAATCGACATCCAATTTAACTCGTCACAATAAAGATAAAAACTTAGTTGACATTGTCGACTCACAGATAACTGCAGATGACTTCGATTTTAAACGAGACCAACAAACCTGTAACGTCACTACTAAAAGCGACGTCCGAAGCAAAAATATTTCTGATGAGCAACGTTGTGAGAATAATATCCAGAATATTAGCATTGTTCAAAGAGAAACTTATGATACTCAACAAGCTTACAATAAACGTCCAGGCAGTGATACTCAATCCAATAACCAGAATACCCGAAATACGAGACTCATCGTATTCCATTAGATTGTATAGATACTGAAGTAACAAAAGATACCGTAGATAAAGTACAGCGCGTAATAAACGACAAAAGAGAAGAGGTAATAGAACGAAAAACGAGCACCGAAAGCTATCAAACTACGTATCAAACAGATTATGCTCAAAAGAAAATTAGTAATGATTGGAGTCCAACTCATCAAGCATGGGCCAGCACTCTGAGATCTGATACACCAATGTCTACACGTCCTTCGACAAGGGCCTCATCTCCAGGCAGCCGAACTTTCCAATCTAGCACTTCTTCTCTTCGGAGCAGTGTTAGTCCCGACAAAAGTTTTAGGAAGCCTTCGAGTCGAGGCGGAAGTCCTAGTAAAATTGATAGGAGTTCTCCAATACGCAATGTTTCCGACACTTATCATCAACTCATACAACACATTCAATTACTGAAACGAAGACTAACAGATATACTAGCCCCGAGGGACGACCTCCGCATGGGAAATCACCAACTAGATCAAGTTTCAGTCCCGACAGAAAATCTCAAGATGGATATCGACCAAGAAACAGCGCAAGTCCCGATAAAAGGTCGCCAGATAAGTCGTACAGGCCTAGCACTAGCCCAGTCAGAAGACCGACGAGCAATGCAACTTCACCTATAAGTCATATCAAGCCATCTATGAGGCCGAGTGCAAGTCCTGAACGAAAACCAGCCGATGCCACAACTAATAAGAAATATGATAGATCAAGCCCTAGTCCCGGTAGGGAAACAATACAAAGAGACTCTGAGATGAATACTCAGAGGGCTACATCACCAGGAAAGCCTAGAAGTGGTAGCCCGCCGAACTCATCTCGATTGAGTCAAAGTCCAAGTAAAAGACCTGCTGCGGACTTCGCTAGAAATGATCCTGCTAAAGCACCGTCTTCTCGTCAATCAAGTTTAAGTCCTGATAGAAAACCTGGTTATATGCGACCGACGACCACTTCGAAAATAAACCAAGTTACTAATACTCGTGAAAGTCTTGTTCAACAACCTAACAGTCCAAATAGACAATCACCCGTCAAACAGATCTCAGAAAAAAAAAGTAAGGATGTCACTAATATTAAAGAAGATCATTACAAGTTCATTGACGAAGAAACAAAAATGTATACACACACTAAAGATAGCCTTAGTGAAAATAATACCGACAAAGTTTTAATTATTACGAGTAGTAAAGAACTATCGCCTCCCCGCAACGTTCCTTCAAAAGACAATCGAGATAATCGCGAACCCGAAACGCGAGGCCAAACTTTGAGAAGTACTTCGAGGTCACCATCACCACCCAAAGGCCCAGTAACGTTTACGCAAGATCATTTTAGTCGCACAGAAAAAAATACTGATCCTAAAGTGACTGATTTTACGATGATTGACAAAGATATTATTATACAACGAAAAGAAACATCGGAAAGAAAGCCTGCAAATTCATCACCAACTAAGGATACACCACATAGAGAAGTATCCCCATCTAAATATGGAACCTACGATAAAAAAGATAACCTTTCACAAGTAACTGATGAGTCTCAATCTGTTACAATCAAAGAATCTCAGAACGACACTTTGACGCGTCGGGAAAAATGCGTTACTTCTAAGAAAACTCCGGAGGCTTCCCCAACTAAGATCACACCACGTAATAGTATCTCTCCCATGAAATCAATTCGAAAAGACATTAAACACAACTTTACATCCGACTTCATAAATACTGAAAAATCAACAGAGGAAATTAACAGAACTACCACAAAAAAAAGATCATTCAAGACAATTAGTCACACCATCAACTAGTCCTACTAGAAAACCTAAAATAAATGAAACAGCGCCTTCCACTGGACAAAGCTCACCACTACTTCCGTGAGTGGATTTGTTTATTTTAGCTCTCCTCAAACTCACCAGACCATGTCACCGACTTAGATGAACAAGAGGCTTATATAAAAACAAGCAAAACTGAAGAGGTGATTTCTGTGCAACAGAGACCTGAAACCCTTAAATTACGCTCAACATCTCCTTCAAAAATCCCATGCCGGTCTCCTTCTCCAGAAAAGAAAGGTTCCCCAACTACAGACAGTTTACCAAGAAAAAGTTCCCTGAAAAAACCTGCAAATAATAGCAGCCAGGTGTCGCCCGTGGAAAAACCACGCCGTCAAGTTTTCGTGTTTCGCCTACTACCGAATCGCAGAATTTACCAGAACACAGTGTTGTCAAAAAAGATTCCCCCGAAAAGCCAATCTCTGAATTTACTCAGAAATCAAAGCCTCCTCTTGAAAGACGGGAGACTTACGAAGAGCGCTGTCGAAAAATACTTGGGATGATGGATGATGAGACAAAAACAATTGCGAAAAAGACACCGCATTCAAAAGAACCTGCTCCATCGTCTCCTTACCTGAGTCCTAGTTGTAAAGAGCAAGCGCCTTTTAAATATCCTGGGAAAAATGAGATATCGACAGCTGTAGACTTTATAGGATGTGAAAAGGATCACATAATCAAAGAGAACACACATGTTATAGAAAGAGGTCATTCTAGAGACAGTTCACCAATAAAGTTGCAGGATATAACATCTCACAGTGCGACAGTAAAAACAACTTCTAAACATAGTAATGACACTTCGGAAATTGCTGATTTAAATACGACACATAAAAAACAATCCCCAGAGAGATTGTCTAATTCTGAGGAAATACAATCTCAGCCGAATCGGTCAGTCACAACTCCTGAAAAGACTATTCTTACCAAAATTCTTTCAGCCGGACACTCTATAGAGCAATCAACAGAAAATGAAAAAACACCACGGACGAGAAATGTATCACCACCAAAATCAGAACCTCAGCCATGCGTAAGTCCTGAGCGAAAACCTAAATCAGGAAAACCAGACAGCACTTCCAAGGAATCAACGAACATAGAGAAAACAGATTCTTTAACTACATCAAAGTCTGTTTTGAGTCCTGAGAGGCAACCCGGATATCTGAAACCAACCACAACGAGTCTGATGAAACAAGAAACTTACGACCTTGATGAAAATCTCACTCAGAAGAATTACAAATCTATTCGGCAATAAAGGAAACTGAAACCCTGGAGTCAACAGAAACTGACATCAACGATATCAAGATAATAAGTTCTGAAAAAGAAATTACATCAAACAATGAACAAACGAAAAATAATATCAGTCGAGAGACATCTCCTTCTAAATATGGAACGTATGATAAAAAAATACTTAAACAAGAAACCTATGACGTTGATGAAAATATTACCTTTGAGCAATTGGAAACAACCTCCTATAAAGTAAAGTCTGTTTCTCCAACTCGGCAAAAGACTTCTCCAGAAAAACAAACCCAAGCTAATAAATCGAAAAGACCTGTTTCTCTAAACAAAGATCGTTCTAATACACAAAATAGTCGAGAGTCATCTCCTTCCCAATACATAACTTATGATAAAAAGTTACTTAAACAAGAAACTTATGACGTTGATGAAAATAATACCTTTGAGCAATTTGAAAGAACCCCCTATAAAGTAAAGTCTGTTTCTCCAACTCGGCAAACCACTTCTCCAGAAAAACAACCCAAAGTTAACAAATCGAAGAGACCTGTTTCTCCAACCAAAGATCATTCTAATACACAAGATAGTCGAGAGTCATCGCCTTCCAAATATGAAACATATGATAAAAAATTACTTAAACAAGAAACTTATAACGTAGATGTAAACAACACCTTTGAGCAATCTAAAACAAACAATTTGCAAACCACTGCTTCAGAAGAACAAACTCACGTTTTAAAACATTCTAGAACACCATCACCAACGAAGGGATCGAAAAATGCTACGATAATCACTGAAGAATTATTGATGACGGAAAGAGAACAAGAAATTTTGGATAGAGTTCAAAAGTCCCTACGAAAACTGTCCCCTGATCGTAAAGAGAAGTCACCATCTCGTGTAAAAGCCCCCGAAATCTACTAGTGGAACTTGGAAGACTAATAAGTGTATGGATGATTTTGAAATAACAACCCAATATGCAGATATCAGAGATAATGTTATCAATTTAAATGAAGAAGAAATAGAAGCACATTGACAGACAAGGGTACTTAATCAAAAGTCGTCAAGCAAACCTTCGTCTAAAAACTCACCGGCAAAGAAATCAAATGTCACTAGTCCAATTAAGGTCAATAAAATTCCTGAAAGTCCATCAAAAGCAGAAGCATTTCACCTAAAAACCTTTGATATCAACAGAGAGACCTAAGTCGCCACAAGTTCCAAAAGCTAGTGGAATTAAACCTAGAACAAATCCAATCACCTACTGCACGTAAACCCGGTGTGTTGTGTCACCTATTAAGACCGATAAACCTTTGATAACTGAAACTAAAAAACTGTAGGGTTACAAAACAGAATAGTCTGCCTAAAATAAATATCAACGTTAAAACCACAAACAAAGTGAGTCCGACTTATGTAAGTAAATCTATGGAACCAGAAACAAAACGTACAGTAACTGCAAAAAATAACGTCAGGAAAGACACTGAAACAAAAGTCGCACGCACTGCTAGCGATATATCAATTAAATCAAAGAAGCCTCCTCCTCAACGAATGAAATCCAAGCCTGAAATACAAGTGCATGATTCCATCAGCGTAAAAAGTAATAAACAAACTTCTACTACGACGACTAGCAGATTACAAAGACCGACAATATTAGTACCTCAGACTAAATTTACTAGTAAGCCAAAATCTGCGACTGCGTTAAATACATCTTTAGACGATGATGACGACATAATTATAGATGTACAGCAAGCTAAATCATCCAGAGAAAATTCTCCGGATAGAATTTGTCCTACACCTATAAATTTCAACGACGACGTTGGGACTCCTAGATTCCCTGATGAGGTGAATGAGCCAGACGATGATTTTCGTCAGCGTACCTATAACACCATTCATGAAACAGAGTCTATTGTAGATGACATAGTGGAGATTTGTGAAGATGATGAGCTATTCGTTAAACATACTTCTGACACAAGTTATGTAGACGAATCAGATGAATGTCTTTTAAGTGTCAATGATAAAGTATCAAAGTTCACAAATGATATGAACATTTTGAATAAAAAAGACTCCGCAAAACATTTTAGAGACTCGGACAAAAAAGTAAACAATGATTTTGTAGATGAACACTTAAAGTCCGATGAATGTCTTTTGTCTGTCTCCGAAAAGTCAATAAATTTGCGAAGGGTCCCAGGGACACAAAAGATAGAAGCCCTTTACGAAAAATTGCTGATGAGTTTGATAGAGATACTGTTTATCAAGACGATTATACAAAACTAAGTGTTAATGATAAAGCACATTTGTTTGTGGAAACTGCCGAAAATATTAAAAACACAAAAGTTAAGCCAGTTCAAAAAATTGAACGCCCTGATATGACTGATGTAGATGAATCTTTAAAGAGTGATGATTGTCTGCTAAGCGTTTCTGACAAAGTAAATAAGTTCGTTAAAACAGCAGAACAATTTTTATCACAAACTCACGAAGTTGATGAAAAGGACAAAAAGATTAAAGAGCAACATGATCTAATAATGAAGAAATTTGTTGAAAATTTGGATGATGATACTCATGATATAAACACAAGTCTTACTCATCAATTTGATCAAACTGGGGATATTAATGAATTGAAAAAAGTTCAAGTCCAGAATGAAAAGCGTGGTTCCTTTGCTAAAGAGACAACGTCATCTCACGCAAAAGCTAAAGATTATCAGAGCCCAAATATTAAAACGGCTGAGAAAACACCTACATTAAAAATTACCACCTTACGCAGCAGCGAGCTGTTAAGAAAGCAAAGGCTTTATTTGAAAATATTGCAACTACACAGAAAAAAGAAACACCTCAATTGAAAACCACAAAACTGACAGATATCGGTGTAATTAAGAAATCTCCTAAAACGGAGTCTACTATTGTTTACCATCCTTCTTTAGAAGATGTTTTGACTACGGCTGCAGATGGCGATAGCGTAACCGATAGTACTCACCCACCCAAACCACTAGAAACGCCTACAAGTAAGACTTCTACTGGGCCTCAGCAATTCGGCCATCTACACGATGAGAAACCTCGCTGCAGTCCTACTCGACTTACCACACAGTCACCTGAAGTACCTAGAACCAAGTCACCAATGCGCCATAACGTTGAGACATCATCTACAAAAACCACCACATCTCATTTTTCAACGCAAAGAGCTGAATCTCCTAATTTTAGATTTGATCATGAGAAGACCCCACAAGAAAAAGTGCCCGGTTATCAACGGCCTACAAAAACGAGCCAAAATAAAGAAGAAACAAAAGTTGTAGAGGAGATAGAAGTGAGCAGCCGTCGTGGTAGTGGCAAATTCGGAGTGGAACTCCGCCGCACAAGTGTAGAGAGATCAACCGTTAGTAGCGAGCGCCGTCGCAGCGTTGATCATCATCAGCCCTGCATAGAGGATATTTATGATATAGACCTCCTAGAACAAATGGTCAGTAACCGTATAATTTGCATGATTTTTTGTGTCTTTTTCATATCTATGATTTGTCTTTATTGTTTCTGACTATTTCTTCTTTTCAGTTGGAAAAAGTCGTTGGCTATGAACAGAGGCGTCGAATTAGAGCTCAGATTAGAGTTGCCAAAAAATTGGTGGAAACAAATCAAACACACAATACCCACACAAAAATCACAAGACAACAAATGACAAAGACAAGATCCCCAGATCGACTCACTCGAGTTAAATCTCCGGAAAGACATCTACAGACTCATGCAGCTCCGCCAAGGTCAGTGTCGCCAGCGCGTCATCAGAAAGCAATGCCACCGAGAATTGTGTCACCTGAACGAAATATCAAAACAATACAAAAGTCCGAACGTGGTCAACCCAATGAACCATCTGTTGTGTTAAATGGCCACACTAAGGAACCTGTTAAAATCGTCTCAGAAGTATCTCGGCTCCGACCTCAGAGTCCAGAGAAACACGCCCCTAAAATCATCACGAAGAATAGGAGCCCAGTTCGCCACCAGAGTCCGGAAAAGAAGACACGCACAACATCACCGACCAAAATAGTAACATCGAAACCGAAAACGAATCGTTTTACTGAATATGCGACTGCTTACATGAAAAAGGCTGGCATGAATGAGACTGACAAGGCCAAGTTTGAAACTAAAATTAAAAAAGGTACCAATACTACTGATATCAAAATTGTTAAACAGACAGAAGAAAATCAGGTTACGGAAACTGAACATTGTTCTTTATCTAAGACACGCACTGAAAGGACATCAACAAAAGATGTCAAAGCAGTTCATGTCAATGGAAAAAGAACTCCATCGCCGGAGAAGAAACATAGTCCAGTTAGACAACCCTCACCCACAGACAGGCTGCGAGAGAAGTCACCTAGTCCTATATTAAAAAGACAGCTATCTGAAGCGGGAAAGAAGGAAACAACAATCAAGACCGTGATAGAGATTGACAAGAAGCCGAAACCAGTACAAGAGGAGAAACCGTCTTGGGTGACGAACAGGAATTTGAAAAAAATAACTTCAGAGACGAGAACATTTAGTAGTAAGAAGATAGAAAGTGAAAAGCCAAAGTATCGCGCGCCAAGTCCGTCTAAAGTGATCTCGAAGCCGATCGACGTGATCACGTCCAGCTATGGGCCCGGACCTCTGGACGCCGACGGAAAACCGCTATTTGGAATCAAGGCGCTACGTAACGGTGCCACTAACTTTCAAGGTATTTTTTTTCAATTGACCTTTTATGATACCTTTTTCAGTAAAGCTGTGTTGTGAGAATAGAAAAATTATCTTAGGAATATTATCCAATTTAAAATGTTGTCCTTCATTGATATGATGTTTTTCGAAGTGTCAGCTGAGATGCCAGCTACCTTTTCTCGCGCAATTCTGTAACTTACCTTATGTGTCAAACTGCTTTCGTTAGGATATAAGCAACAAAATGTCCACTGCTGGCCTTATCACCAAATAACTTCCACTTCTACCGGTTGGAAGTAATTTGCATCCAGCGACTACCAGCATCCTTTTCATGTGTTAATCTTGAGGGTGGCTGATCTTCCAGCTTGCTTTTCGCTACTTCAGCTTGGTTCGTTCGAACTATGTCAGTGATCTAATGAACATACTTAATTCAAGAAATATTTATTAAACTCGATAATGTTTAAATATTCCTTTTTTAAATAAATATTATTGTTTTTCAAACCACGTACATGCATCATCTCTTATCTTATTGAAAGTTATAGGCTGTTGTAGTGGAATATAATAGCATTTAGAAGTTTTGTACTGCTATTGCGTCTATCACGCTTTGTTACAAATACGTATCGTGTTTACGCAAAATGTTTGCATTATTGCAAACTTCATCATCAAACTGGAAAAAATGCACCAAGAGGTAACTAAGTTGTCTCCCTACGACTCTCAATTCATTGAGAGCGATTTGTTTTGGGGCCCTTATACCACTAATTTTAAAATGCGCTAATATTATCGTAATTGTGACTCAATAGTAAAATATTGCAAATATTCGTTCTGTTTTATGGTGGGACTTGCTGTTGCCCGCGGCTTTGCTAGTATTATTTTTCATGTCCTATTTTATCCCCTTAGCGGTGGAATTTATCCTTTCTTAGGGGATGCCTACATCATAGTTGCTTTATGCTTGCACATAAGCTAATTGTGATTTCCCCCAGTAAAAGGTACGGTGATCCGCCAAGAGTTTCACTCGCGCAACGGCGGCGAGCCCGAGGGTTCTGTGTCGGTAACGGCGTACTCTACCTCCCCTGAGGAGCTGGAGCGTCTGCTGCAGGTGCAGGGCGACCGGCCCTCACGGCTCCACGGGCTCGCTGCCATCACCACCACCAAGAAGTTTGGCGGTGATACCGGCAACACATACAGAGATGTTCATACGGTGAGCAGTTTAAATTTAATTTTAAGATGCCAATTTTATGTCTCTTCAACTTGCTGCAGACCACTGCACTAGATATAGGTCTCCCCTATTTGCGACAGATATTGCGGTCCTCCGTTTCCCTTATCCAGCCTCCAATAGCTATCTTTCCCAAGTTGTTGCTCCATCGGGCCAGAAGGTGTCGTACGCTACGCTTGAAAAGATGCGGTCTCCTCCAACTTTTTTGCTTAAACGGCCAGCGGTTCTGCGACACACGTCACCGTCACATTGCCACTTCAACTTGCTGATCCGGCGGGCTATGTCAGTAACTTAGTTCTCTTACGGATAACATCATTTCTGATTTTATCCCTAAGAGAGACCTAGCCATTATTCGGGCTTACTGCATATGTGTTAACGACTACCTTCCTAAGACACCAGTCTGAACCATCGGTAACATGCCCTTCGAAAAGGAGAGTCTCGGCCTCGAGGTAACATTTTTCGACACCCCTCCGCCGGCCTAGCATTGCGACAGTTGCATGACTTTTTCGATCGTCAATCGAACGCACTTGCAGCTAACCTCATCATTTAGGCCTAAAATGCCCTCTACTGAAAAAAGGCCTCCCACAATGAGTTCGATGCGGACCAATTCCTAACAGTTGACATCCATCTGCTACCTGTTACCTAACACCTACACCAGCTACGCTACCGAACCTTATTAGTTAGGATCAAAACCCATTCGAAGAGGAAAGCAGAGGACTGGGATATCTGGTGAAAAATAGGAGGGGACCTTTCACCAGCAGCTAGACTGCAACAGTTATATGAGAGAAACCATTTTATGATCAAATTAATTGAGAGGAGGCTTAGTCTCACTCTAGACATTTTTAGTAGAGGCATTACTTTAGACCAAGATGACATTAATTAATGTTATTACAGAAAGAAGAACGCGCGGCTTTGGACCAGTTCACGCATAGCGATCGGCGAGTGGTCGACTGTCGGATCGAGGACATTAGTGACATCAGAGATGTTCACCAACAGGAAAAAATCGAAGAGAAGATGATTGAGGGTCGACAGGAAAAGTTTGAGGACCAACAAGAAAAAAATTCCTGCCAAGAAAGGTCGGACGAAAGGAAAGAAAGAGTCACGGGGAAACAAGAGCGGGTTGAAAGCAAACAGTTTGAGAAACGCGGGCAACGTACAGAAGAACGCCATGTGAAGACTGAAAGGGTAGAAAAAAGGGAAGACAGGAAGACTGTCAGGCAGAGCTCGGTTAAATCGCTAACGGAGAAATATATAAAGAGTGCAAGTGAGTAAAAAAAATATATTTTATATCTCATTTTAAAGTATGAGGAACCCCGAAATGTATCTATAGGTTTTATTTTTCAAGTTTTTTAAAAAGTGAATGCGGTTCACAGAATACATATATAGATATATGAAAGATTAAACAGCATAGGTCTTATGGTTTCGTAGAAAAGTGGCTGAGACATAAGGATGGACAGTTTCATTTTTTGCCATTTGCCTACGGAACTCTAAAAATACATTACTAAAGTATCATAAAAATAATTAATCAATGGTAAACAAATTGATATTGACGTAGTATTTAAATTTGGTCCAATAATACACATTATTTCGTGATACTTTGGTATAGTTAAAATAAATAAGTCATTCTTGACATTGTCTAATACTCACCGACATAATTTAGTACCTGCGTCATTCACAAAACAATGGACACACCTGACTCATTTATAGCCTAACTACAATATCAAATAAGATAGGAGGTTACTTTTACTGGTAGGGGATTTTTTTTCCTATATCATATCTATATTACGAGATTTGCATATGCACCAATAACATAAATTTCAAGCAAGCCTCGTACATTATCCCGACCACATATTTGACCCTTAGCCAGCCTGCAATGTAAAACAATTTTGATGTTTTTTACTTTATTACAAGTAGAATAAAGTTAAAAAATGTGGTGTGTATTTGGCGAAAGCCCGGCAATAGTTGGTTGCCTATTTGTCATCTAAATCCACAAAATTAAAAAAATATATGACATCGATAATACCATGACGGCGTGTCACGGATTGTGCTTTAAAATTTGACTTGAAATCAAATTGTTTTTTGTATTATTATCAATGCAATTTTAGATAAATGCCGCAAACTTTTTTGTTATTGCAATCGAACTGATAAGACAATTCGAGCACGGTGTCGCGCCTGATTTCGTCGCCTTTCTCTGTCAAAACAATCGGCCGACGGAGTGACTATCGAGTCGCCGCACAACCACTTTCATACTTATAATGTTGAGCGGTGGCGGACGTTACAGTCCGCGACTTGCGTTGCGACAGAACGCAACCATAACCGGACAATTATAAAAAACCGCGTTATACAATTCTGTCATGCTGTTAGATAATTTCGGACATAGTACAAGTTGTGTAATGGTAACGGACAATTGAAGTTGCCCGCCATTATGAAAATAGCAGTGACAGTTTGAACACAGATTATAAAACAGTGCAGTGACGGTTTCTTTTTTTTATTTATTTTAAATTGCAACTAACAATGTGGATGCGACCAACGATTGCGCGTATGTGTTTAAATTTTTATTTAGATTTATTTTAAGTGATTTAGAAGTATGTATGTGTTAAATTACTTCTTAAATATATGATATAACAACAAATACAAAAAATAATCTAAAATAAATAAATATAAGAAAAGATAGATATATATAAATTTTGTATTTGATAAATATCAAATACAAAATTTATATATATCTTCTTATTGTCAGTGCATACTAAATAGCCACTTTACTTGTAAATACAAGATCTGTCTGTTATATAAGTAAAAGACCATTATGGATTTAAAAACGGTTTCAGCCTCAATAATAAATTCTTATTAGTGATCAATCAACTATTGTTAAATGTTTAAATTTTATTGATTTAGTTACTCATTAACTCACACAGAACCTACTAATGTTTACATGCATATAAAAACCTGTCACTGGCCATACTTGATGTAAATACGTATTGTGAAGTTATTTCAGATAATTATTTAAATACGCTGTTGGTTTTCTTACAAAATAAATAAATAAATACTTGAATAGTACTACGATTAAGGTCACTAATAATATTGTTTACTGAATATGAAGCATGAACTAGATTGTCACAGTTACTACCCATTGATACGCCTAGATAACAAACGCGGAGTGTCAGTGCATACTAAATAGCCACTTTAATGCAACATGTTTATAGAAGAATGCTACCTAAATTCTTTGGATAGTAGTGTATAACATAAGTATCAAAAAGTTCATAACAGTTATACCCTTCTGCTTTTTAACAACATGCAAAATTGGAGTACATTCATGATAATATTTATTTATACCCAAATTGAATAAAATTAAATATTAAATAGTATGCAAGTTTCGATTACCTACATAAAACTGTTTTTAAAATCTTAATATGTTTTTTAAATTTTATCTTTAACCTACGTCCTAGGCTTATGCGGAGGTATCAAACCCCATTTTAGAGTGTGTTATACTTCATCATCAGCTCATTAAACGTCCCCACCGAGGGGCACGAACCTACCCGTATAGGGTGATTAGGCCTTAGTCGTCCACGCGGGCCCAGTGCGAATTGGACGACTTCACGCACAACCTTCGAATCTCTTCGCAGGCGTGCATGAAGGATTCCACACGATGTTTACTTCACCGTTAAATCGTTGAAATTGAGTTAGTTAGCGATACTGTAAGAAGAATGTTTAATGATTTCGTTTGGTTGACCAGGCGATGCTACCAAGACGGAGCGTAGTGCGTACCCCAAAGCGGGGTTGATCCTCCGCACCACTACCATGAAGGACAGCGTCTCCAGCGACTCCTCGGCGCATGCTGGTCAGTATTATCACTAAATAGTATATAAACATTAGGGCGTCGGTGGCTCAATGGTGTGGACTGTTGCCCTCCTACCGGGAGGGCTGTGGTTAAAATCCCGCCGCGTAACAATGTATTTTCAATATTTTTATATTATGTAATCGGATAAACCGACGCTCTTACGGTGAAGGAAAACATCGTGAGGAAACCTGCGCACACCTACAAAGAAATTCAAAGGTTTTGCGCGAAGTCGGCCAATCCGCACTGGGCCCGCGTGGACGCATAAGGCCTATTAAATCTTAGTCGGGTAGGCTCGTACCCTTCGGTGGGGATGAATTCAGAATACGCCTTTTTACCATAAGCATAATTTTCCCCTTTAAATCCTTTTAATTTAAATATGGACACGTTTCTTTACTCGCTAAAAGCAAGTTGTAAGTTAAAAGATAACATAAATGTTTAAAGAAACAGTTAAAACGAGGTGATAAGACTAAAATTATGTCCGTAAATACTGTCTCAAACTGTGACAAGCCAGTGAACCGTACCAAATGACTGTTATTCGGAGGTTAGTGTTTTTGAGTGGTTTCTTAAAACAAGTTGACTCAGCGACCTAATTAATATACAGTGCACACCGTTATTTGACGACAACGTTTTGCATGTGTCAATTATCTAGAAACTAAATACAAATATAAATTAAAACTAGTTCTAGACATTTTATAGTTTGTTTAAAAAACTAAATGCAAAAATATTTTGTGCGATAAAAATTCCAATGGAACCTGTTGAATTTTCCTATTGATAAATGCAATACGACATTGTTTCTATTCATAACCCATCAGTGATTCCAGAGAAAGATTGTAGTTTGGGTACTAACTTGGAAAAAAATATCCACTGACATTCACACAGCGCCGTCTAGACCCATATTAAGCGAGGAGCTTGTGACTACGGTAAGTCTTGTACTAAATAATTGACAAACTTACTTATGTTTTTTTTTCGTAAATACATACACGTTATACATAGAAACACCCACACCATTACAAACATAAATATTGATGATGCACACAAGTTTGTAATGCCCAGGGATCGAAACCGACTACTACCTTTTACTAGGTGGTAGTCTCGACACTGAGTCGTCTAGGTAGGTACCACCGCAGTGCCAGATATCACCCCGTCAAACAGGAGTGTTGTACACTTTTGTGTTTCGGGATGAGGACACTGTAGCTAGTGAAATTACCGGGTATAAGAGACCTAACATCTGTTGTCTCGGGTGACGGGCGCATTGCGGCATTGATGGAGGATAATAACTGTCTATCAGTTTTTGGTCTCCTTTAATGCCGCTCTGTCATGGTCTGGCGTATCACTTACCATCAGGTGAGCGTCCAGACCGTCCTGTACACTTGTAACATAAAAAAAAACCCTTGGTGTAGTAGCCGACATCTCGACCATTGAGAAAGTCACTACTTAGTTTGCATTGTAGTGTAGAAGAAAGTCGGGGATCAAGTGAGTGAAACTACCTAATTTCAAACCACTTAAACATTGTTTTCTATTTTTAAATATCATCCGAATTTTGAGGAAATAGTCGGAAAACAGCGTCGGTGGCTCTATATTGTGCACTGTTTCCGTACAATCAGGAGGATGCAGGTTCAAATACCGCCACGTACCAATATGTGTCGAATTTTCTGTAACGTAAATTATATTGTACGTTATTACGATAAAGGAAAACATCGTGAGGAAACCTGCGCACACCTGCGAAGACATTCAAAGGTTGTGCGTGAACTCGACCGGTCCGCACTGGGCCCGCGTGTACGACTTAGGCCCTTTACGCGTAGGCTTCTGCCCCTCGGTAGGGACGTTTAATGGACTGATAATGATGAGTCGGAAATAGGTCGCTACAGTAGTTTATCACTGACAAGAATCCAGCAAGAAACACACATAAATATGCAAGATAGGTAAAACCATTAACACAATATAAAGATTTCGCCATGACAAACAGGTAATACAATGGAGCGAATAAATATTCGGTTTGGGCGTGATCGAAACCGTTACCAGGATGGACGGACCACTAGTTGTGAAAGCTAAAAATATTTTAGCAATCAAATTTACATATAAATAAATATTTTAAGATACAATCTTATTATATTATTGACATACAAATATGTGTTTAACTTTTAGAAATATATGAATTGGAGTGAAGAAACGTTATGTACGAGTATTCGTTATGTTTCGTCGAATGAGTTAATGAAGGCTTAGGTCCACAAGGCATAATCCCCCTTTCCCCCCTTTCCTTATACACAGCGTAGACTAGTCTAATTTAAGCATGGATTTTGTTTTACGTAAGTACATATTATTTGCGGACAAACAAACTGACCTAACTTACTTACTTAGGTGATATATCATCAGCTCATTAAACGTCCCCACCGAGGGCACGAGCCTAACCGTAAAGGGTAGGCCTTAATCAGTGCCGGATTAAGACTACTCGGGCCCTAAGCAATCCACACTTGTGGGGCCCCCTGTCAGTATGTCAACAGGAATTAGTAGCATAGCGCAGTAGTTGACAACATAGGTAATGATTTTTCACTTTGTGAGTGTTAGTTTTGTCAGTTAGGTTAGGACATTGCAGGTATAGCCTGTCACCTCCTAAATCACCTGTTTCTCCTAAAAACGATTAAAAAAAAATAAGCGTAACATACTCGAATCCGCGCTCTGCGAAAAAAACGCAAGTCGATTTTGCATGAAATTATTTTTCACCGAACATAATCGCAGTGCGCGCATAGGTTACTATTGAAAAACATTAGTATTTTTGTAAAATAAGATGAAAATATATTAAACGTACCTTGGAAGTGGAAGGTGCCACAATAACAAAACTAAAGTACCTATATTTAATTATTTACAAAAAAAAATGCGCCTTGCGGTTTTTTCGGGCATTCACTGATGATGATTTCCCAGTAAACCTTCTGTCCATTTTTTTTGTGCTTCGTCGGGGGCCCCCCTGGACGTGGGGCCCTAAGCTAGTGCTTAATTTGCTTAAGGGTTAATCCAGGACTGGCCTTAATATATTCCTTGGTATCTTTATAACTTACCTTTACACTTTATTTGAAACACACACTTATCTAGGTGTTACTATATATAATTAGTAACACCTAAATCAACAGATATGTTCATACTCATAAATGTTTGTCCCGTCTGGGATCGAACCCGGAACCGTTGTTGTAGTAGCCGACGTCTCAACCATAACACCAAATGAGTCGTCAAAAAAGTGATGTCTCCCCACGGGATATTAACTTACGACCTCCGAGTCATACTGCCATGGTCAATTTGAGAAAAATAAAATTTTAAAAAATTTGACAGAACAAAGTTCATCTGAAATTTCTTTTCTTTGACCGTTTACCAGGCCTAGCGAGAACAGACAGCGATCACAGCCTCGCCTCAGTCGAGGATACAGTGGTGACGAGCACCACGGCAGACGGACGCACGGTCACCACCACGCACCGGTCCCGGTCTTCGGGCACTGGCGAGCGGTCCTTCCTCGACAGCACCACCAAGGTGACAGGCGTCCAGGACATTCTGACCAGGATGAAGAATGCTGATATTGGTGAGTTGATGTTTTGACAGAATTCTAAAATGTTTTGACGAATTAAAAAAATGTCTCGACAGTTTTCAAATGTTTTTTATTCATCATCATCTTATTGAACGTCCCCACTGAGGGGACGAGCGTACCCGTAAAGGTTTTTAGGCCTTAGCCATCCTTGTGGGCCCTAATGCGGATTGGCCGATTTAACGAACAACCTTTGAATCTCTTCGCAGGCGTGCACAGGTTTCCTCACGATGTTTTCCTTCACCGTAAGAGCGTCGGATAACGTACATATATTTTTCGAAAATTCGAAAACACATTGGTATGTGGCGGGATTAGAACCTCAGCCCTCCCGGTAGGTGGGCAACAGTCCACACCATTGATCTTGGTATTTAAAAAAATAGTTTAATGAAAAAATGCATTGCTATGCTCATTAAACGTCCCCATTTAATGAGCTGATGATGGTGATAATGAAGATCATACCCAGAAATATTTTATTTGCTTGATTGATCTTGTTAAGTTACTATGTTGCTAGTATTGACGGAATCGCCTGGTCAGTGATCCAGGAGGGCGACAGTACGGAGGACAGCGAGGCTCGAGCCCTCCTCAACAAGTTCCTCGGCGCCACCGTCCTCATGAGCGGCATGCAGAGCTACGTCACCGAGAAACCTGGCGGCAAGGTCACCATCAAGCAGGTCAGTCTAGATCTTAAACGTGACGATCTTTGGAGTTTTTATATGTGTGCAATCCATTAGAAAAGTAACGAAATTTAAACTTATGTACGGGACCGTTAGCAGAGTACAATAAATAGGAAAAGTAAGGTGTGTACAATAAACAAACTCCACGAGTGCTGTTTGTACACTGATTTATTATAATAGAGTAATATTGAATGCAACGCAGTGCAAGCAATATTGCAACGCAAACAAATATTTTTACTTAAATTTAAAAACTTTGTACTTAAATGTTATACACATTGTATGTACTTGGTACAACTTAGTTAAGTTTTTGTATGAGACTGTATAAAATATTAATTTATTTAAAGAAGAATATTGAAATAATACTTATTCTGTTCCGAGATCATTTTCTTATTTCAAATCTAGAATGGAGAAACTTGTATTTAACACAAGAGAAGCCGCCGGCAAAAGCAAGTTACAAATGTAAAAATGTTCTTTACTTTTCATACACGTAGAAGGACACTAAAAAGAACTAATACGGATCAATTAAGATAAATAATGCACACCTTAGGCTCACGGTCCATATCAGTGTTGCCGCTCTATATCGATATATCGCTGACTATCGATAGTCTATCGATATATCGCAGGCTATCAATAGTACATCGATAATTGGACATAAGAAATAGTATCGACCGGCCTATCGATAGTATCGATGCTATCCGTAGTACCAAAACAATTGCTAGCGCAATGGTATTGGTACAATGCAATGCTATACTATCGATAGTATCGGCTTTGTAAATTACACCAACTATCGATAGTTTTGCACTATCGATAGTACTGCACTAACGATAGTATTGCACTATCAATGTTGTCATCGGTGAATGCTGTGTACACCTGTTATTGACATACACACTAGTCTAAGTTGTAAGGAAATTGTGTACTTTTAAGTTTTAATGCTTTGTGTGTTATGTTGTTGGTGTACCTAATTAAATAAATAAATAAATTAATAGTTAAACTTTTATCAATATTATTGCCACGATCGATAGTATCGATAATCATGTCTATATTGAGCTACGATACTATGGATAGTATTACAATGTATCAATACTATTGCGCTAAACTAAGCTATCGATACAATCAATAGGCCTATTAATAGTAAAGATGATTTTCGAGGTCAAGTATCGACAGTCCAACTATTGATAGTTCAGCAACACTGGTCCATATGTACCTAACGCTCCCCCATACGTAAAGCGGATCTCTATGGACCGTATCGGAAGCCGTATTGTAAGACTTCTCGTCCATCACAAGCGATAACTATACTTGGAAGAGTTTTTACCTTTTGCTACAATCGCAGCGACATTTGATGTTTCCGAGTAAGTTCGCCGCAAAGGTATACGCCCGCTACGGCACGCTATAATTCGAAAAAGTGGAATTCACACGTAAGTTTAAATGGTCGGGATTTGAACCTGCGCCCTCTAGATCGAAAGGCAACAGTCCACACTAATGAGCCACCGACGCTCACTCCTTACCAACACCAATTTAATAAATCATGCATAGTTCAATAATGTCACGATCACACAATAGAGAAAGAATTCATATGTCACATTCATAACGCAAGTTTAAGTTAGCTTTGCTGCCATAGCTAGCAATAATTTTAACCGCCAATGACGCCTTAAGGCGCCAGACACAATAGATTCTCTGTTCTGTCTGAATTCCCGGCATTCAATGGGTTAATAAATGCATTTAAGTATAAGCAGGTCTGTTTTAATGACTTCGTATTTATGCCGTGGCATCTTTTTAATAAGATAACACTGCATTCATTTATTCATACTTTTAGATTATGATTTTAATGTGTATGTGTTGGTTAGCTGTCTTAAATAGATATATCTCTCGCACTGGACGACCGGCTGTATGCTTTTTGGATTGAACGCTTGTAGACAATTCGCGCGTTAAAGCCGTTAGGGTATCATCATAACTTTTGTCCGTCGTTTAATACATTATGAAGTAGCTACGCAATACACACCCCAAATGATCCTACGCATGATCAATTTCATCTTTTATACGTTTAGTTTTATTAATTATTACGCACGATTTCCAATAAAATGTATTAATTTAAAGTCTACATACTTGTACAATTTGTATACATTTAAAATCCAATCCATTTTTTAATTTACATTCTCATATGTCTACCATATTTTAATTGTTATATCAAGGTTTTTTTCATACATTTCCTTTATTTTGAAATTGCAAATCATCCCTTTACGCAGCAGTAGTACTCTAATTTGGCCAAGAACCAGCCGCTACGGGGTAAACAAAGCGGACCGTAGAGTGCGCGCGCGCATTGGCCATTGCCGTTTAAAGCCACGCGGAAAGCGGCGAAACGCGGCGAAAATAACACGACGCATCGCCGACATTTCCCACCGAAATTACAAAAAACAACCTAAGACTATTAAGGAAAGGTAATTTATACTATATATTGTTCGCAATAAGGTCGGTATTAAGTTGTATATTGCAAGCGACTATATTAGGCGGCGTGACGTCAGCACCGGTCGTGCTCGCAGTCCGGCCCATACTCCCGCGCAGAGCGGTGCGCGTCATAATTATGAAATAAAATTGAAAAATAATAAACCATAATTTTAATATGACATAAAATTGTCAAAACATAACTACCCGTAGTGCAGTCCGTAAGGGCAGCAGACTAGTGACGTTCCAGTTTTAGGATTACAGTTTTGTCAAAACCCCCTTTTAGGTAAGTTTTTATTTTAATTATTTTTTACCAAAAATAAATATAAAATAAGTTATTAAAAATTGCCATTTACCGAAGGATTTTATTATTTTAAAAATATAAAAATGTAATGTAAATGTAAAATATAAAAGAAGCATCGTTTTAGTAAATATATTTGAACATTGAAAATTAAATTGAGATAAAAGAATTAGTCTAAAGAAAAAAAATTAATAAAAAGCAATAAATAAAGATGAAAGGTATAAATTGATTATTGTAGAAATATAATACCATCTCACCTTTGACCGTCGCTACTCGGATGGAGGGACCGGGCCGTCACATACAGCCGCCACGCCAGTCAAACCACCGTATTAATCAAATATTTCTAAAAAATTAAGTACATATTTATATATAATAAGTACTGTAGTTGCTTTCGATTCCTTATTGGAATCAAGCAATAGCGGTTTTGTTTTTATCAAATGCAATAAATTAAGGAATGCGTTAAGTTCTTTGTACCCATTAACTGCCTCAAACGGATGTCTCCTATAGATTAAATTGATTTTCTATTGTGCCTAAAATACTAGCGGTCAAAGGTAAAAAAATACCCTTTGCATAAAGGATAAAGGAACGAAATATGTTCCGTTGATAAATAAATAAATATCCACTGATATTTACATAGTGCTATCTAGCCCCAGATTAAGCGTGAAGCTTGTATTACAGGTACTAAACAATTGATAAACATACTTATATACATTTTTATATGTAAATACATACATATTATACATAGAAAACACCCAGACCAATACAATCAGACATGTTCATGCACACAAATGTTTGTACTGCCCGGGATCGAACCCGGAACCCTAGGTGTAGTAGCCGACGTCTAAAACACTAGTCCTCGTAATGGGTCGTCAATTTATTGATAATAGATGATCTTGGCAAGCGTAGCGTAGGACGCCCTCCAGCCCGATGGACCGACGACTTGCGGAAGGTCGCTGGTGGGAGCTGGATGAGAAAAGCGGAGGACCGGGATATCTGGCGCAAAATGGGGGAGACCTATGTCCAGCAGTGGACTGCGATAGGTTGAAGAGAGAGAGAGAGAGAGATGATCTGGACATCATTTATGATACGCTGTCATGATTTAAGTTTAAGTTACTCGCCATCCAGGAGAGTTAAGTGTTTTTTATGTACATTTGTGGTATCTTTCCTTGTGATATCTTGTTACCCTTATTTAGTATTGTTATAATTGCATTGAAAAATCTAGTTTGTCTGCCCATAATTTTGTGTTGACTCAATTTTGTCAAATAAGTTTTAATTTTCTATCGATAATGCTGTGTATGCTTTTAATAGGTGTATATATTAGATCTAATACAATATGTATATAGTGAAAATGTAAATATATACACTGTTAGCGTACCTTACTAAATAAATAATACAGCAACTTGTGCACCTGCACGACCTTGTCGCGTCACGTTCTCATCCGACAGTTGGCCGTTCCGTGACACAGTGTGTATCGCCGCAAACAAACAGACACAAACTAGAAAATATCGCGAAGAAACTAAAATATTTTTATTCTTGGAGAGTTTAACCTCCAGTCTTAATAATGTGTTTAAAATAAACGGCATCTCAAGGAAAGAATTCAACGGCGCGGATTTTTCTTAGCTATGAACGTTTAAATGGATTAGGATCGTTTTGTTTTTGATG